>JAFMPE010136699.1:0-24110 GCA_024759925.1 Ficus religiosa
TTGTTTTGTAAAAACTGATTTACATGGTTTTAGTTAAATAAAAGCATCAAAACTTACCCTCAAAAATAATAATAATAATAACATAAATGGGTTGCAAGTACTTATGTCCGGATAGACATATTCATATTAGAGCATATATTTAGTACAATGCTCAATTAGTGTGTCATATAGTGTCAAATTTAATATTTGAATTTATCATCAAGGAAAGCATGTCTCAAATTTTGATATTTAGTTATCATTGGTAAGTAGACTTTTATTTAATTATTAATTACAACATCGTTGTCTTCATATTATTTAAAAATTAAGTTATTTTAGAATTTGAAATCTTAAAACTTATGACTAAAAGTAGATATAATAATTGGCATAACATTATGTATTTGAGTTTTAAAAGGAAAAGTGTAATAAATATTATTTTTCACGAAAATTATTGAAATAAGTATTATTTTATTTACCTTCAAATATTTTATAAATATACTACTTATTTAACGTATTCTCTGAAAACGCTGAATAACTTGATAACTTTATCATTAATAACAAGGATGCTCAATTTTAGAAAGACTATATATGTCAATAATATATGGTAGGTGCCAAGAAAAACATGAAGTCGATCTAAATTTGAAAGTAAGGGATAAAGCATTCCTATAATCGGAAACTATCATTTTCAGAATTGAACCGTCAAAAATAAACCAATGATTTATTGTCCAAAACATCGTTAAAAAATTAATTAACAAAAAAAAAAAACGAACCAATTTCATAGAGAAGGGCAGAGACTGAGGAACAACGTGGACCTCCGGTAAGCCAAAGCAAGAGAGGGTCATTTTCTGGACTCCTTTCCGACTCCACAAAGTAGTAGAAAAGCTGCAAATCCTCCAAGTCTCCCACCCCCACGTACCTTAATTTTGTTACAAAAAAATCGAAATGAAATCATTAATATACACGTAATTCATTTATATATACTAATCCGCCTGTGATCACTTGGTCAAACGGTCAATTTTCGAAGATCTCAAGTTCGATCTCGCATTACTTTAAAAAAATAAAATAAAATAAAAAAGGACTAAAGAGAATATTACTAACCCGGTTTCAAGTTTGAAAGGAAGATCACCAGGGAAGCCGGGTAGAGTCTTGACGATTGACCGAGGAATAGCGACGTCGACGGCGATCAACAAGAAGAATAGGAGAACACAATTCAGAATATTCCAGAAGCTTACATGGATTTGGATCCCCATTTTTATGGCCATTATCAATTCCTAATAGCTATAAATTGAGGCAGAATATGAATACATATATGTATATACATATGTGTGTGTGTGTGTGTGTGTAGAGGCTGAAAAGCGTTTCAGTCTCCGCCTTTGAGGACCACAAACATGAGGATGACCAATCTTAATGATCATTACAGATGGATAGCAGTACATTTTCACTTTTTTTGTTTATCACGTGGTGACATAGATTAGTTTCACATGAATGTGCTTTTTTTTGTTATAAATAATTTTTTCATGTGCACGTTAAAATAACAGTAGAAGTTACAGGGATTTTGATTCTAATCTTAATTTCTTAATATCTATTTATGCAATGGTAAGTTTGTCAACTTTTTCGCTACTAAATGCAACCTTTTAATTTTATGAATTTATATATCTATAAAAAAAATAACTATATATACATCATATAAATTGATATTCAAAAATTAAAACTAGACTTAATGTCTCTATTATTTTTCAAATATTAAAGTGACTCCGTAAACAATTGAAAGTGACGCAGACAATCATTTTTTTTGTTTGTTGGCCCGCTTTTTTGGTTTGTTTTGTTTTTTATTTTGGCTTTTTTAACAAAACTTTGATTCTGTCAAAATTTGGTAGCATGGTGTTTGGATATCGTAGAGAAAATTACCTCACAAGCCAACTTTTTTTTCTTTCTTCAAAAAATTTTTGCACCCCTTTTTTTAAAGATCATATATACACTCTAACAGATATCTTCAAAACAAACAGTACCCACCAACAATATTAGTCGTCAGCTCCAGTTGTCAGCATTGTCAGCGTGGGTCACAAGAATGTTATTACATTATTTTGTGGTATATTCTATAATAGATTTTACGTTGTGACAAAAATCAGTCCACACCCATATTTAATGACATGTGACCTAGTTATCCCCTTAAACTAACTTTTGAAAATAAGTTCTACCTAAGTGCATTTAATAGAACTTTTTTGGTTGAAAACTTTCCAATATTTATTTTTCAATCCTCCTCTTATCCTTTTTTTTTTTTTTCAACTTTTTAGGGTAAAAATTGTTTTTATTTTTATTTTTATTTTTTATCCTTTTTGAAATGTTTTAATTTTTTCCCCTCTTGATTTTTCCCTGTTAAGAGAAATCATCTCTTAAATATTTAATCATGGGTTTCTTGACCAAAACGAATCGTCTCAGTCGAAAACTTTTTGTTATTTATTTTCTACTCCTTTTATCAGTTTTTATACTTTTTAGTCTAAAACTTTTTTCTTTTCATTTTCAACCTTTTTAACTGTTTTATTCCCCTTAATTTGTCCATAAGTTAAAACAAATCTTCTTAACTATCTCCGTACTTAAATACTTGCTTTTTATAACCCGATAAGATGTTATTTTATAAAATACGACTTTCATAAACTCTTTTTTTTCCCCCTAATTGCTCTATTTAAATAATTTTAATCCTTTATATTTTTCTATTTTATTTGTGCTAAGTAAAAAGAAAAAAATCTTAATAAAACATGCAATAAATTTATCAAGATTTGTGTGGACGTCTTAGATGGGGCATTCAATTCAAAGTAATAATGATATGGTTGCTATCTGTACGCCGTGAAGAAAAGATACTTGTGGTGGTTCCCTCTCCATACTTGTGGTGGTTACCTCTCCACGTTCCGAAGCCATATATGTATACATATATATGTATGTATGTATGTATGTATGGCAATTTGGCCAAGATAAGCACACAAGCCATATTAGGCTAGCTTGAAGGTGATTGTAAGCATGGGTTACATTTAAAGCCTTGTCAGATCTTCATTCTGTTTTTGATAATTTTTATTTTCAAATCGAGTATAGATTGATTGTGAATTTTCAAATCAAATTTAGGTCTCGATCATTTTTAATTAGTGTCTGGTACTTTTATTTTTTACTTCCAATATCGTTTTTATTTCTAAATTACCCGCAATATGCGCCTAGAAAAAGGGAGCAAAAGAGGTACCATTTAGTTGACAAATCTCAAAAATAAAACTGATACAGAATATCTTCTTTACATTTGACCAAACATATTCTCCTTCGTTATATGATTTTCACCGATCGAACTATTCCTGTTGAAGCTAGCTTAACGGGTGGAAAGTAGTGATTTAGATCTTAGATATCAAATTCAAAATTTAGAGGTTTTAAAAAGTCACTTGCTTCATTATTCCCTTTGTTACTCTCTCATATATACTCTTGTTTACGTATCATCACGTTCCTTTTTTTAATGTTAACATGCCCATCAACTATAAAATTTATCTGTTATACCTTCTGAACTTTAATATGTGTATCAAATTTGTCCCCTCCTTAGTTCTTCTGTCATTTTTAATATCAAAATGACCCTTGATCCTCAACGTTTATGACAAATTGCTCATCTATCTTATTTTATTTATCTAACATTTATACTTACCTAATAATTATTAACTACTTTAGAATAGGTAAGAAAAATTATTTTTAATTCCAACAAAATAATAAGTCTTTTTACACATTATTTTTTATTTTACTTAATTTAGTTTAAGTTTATTTGGGTAATTAGTTTACTTATGCGTAATCATAGTTTGCAGGGCTTAGAGGAAGGATTTGGAATTCGAAAAAGTTGTTTACTTGGATTACATAAGTCAAAATTAGAGTCATTACGAATCTCATTTCGGACCTATTGTAAATTTACTTTTGTACCTCTTCCTAAGTATATTTTTATATTAAAAAAAAGATTGATTTGCATGTTTTATTATAGTATTATCAACCATGATAAAAATTGAAAATTAGGACAATAAATAAACAAAATGTAAGTTGTGCTGTTAATTCTATTCACGAAAGTTGAAATTTATGTAGACATGAATTAAAATAAGTAAAAAACAGTTTGTAAAAAAAAAAAAAAAAAGATACATATTATTTTAGTAGAACAAAAAATAATTTTTTTACCTATTCTCAAAAAGTTAATAACTAGTAGGTGATTAGACAATGTTAAATAAATAATATAAGATAGTTGGTAGAATTTAACATAAATATTAAAGATTAGAAGATATTTTGACATAAATATAAAGATCATGGGGCATTTAGATATTGAAAACTAACGGAAAAACTATATGATTGAAAGGCTAAAAAAAAAAAAAAAAAGCTACTGTTTATTCGCTGTTTCAATCAAAAGGACTCGTTTTTTCTCTTCTTTTTTTTTAAACTTTCTAATATTTATTTTTATGTATCTTTTTTCACTTATCATTCTAAAAATTTATTTTTACCTTTTTTAATATATATATACATTTTTTTTTTAACTCTTGATTTGTCCTTGTTAAGTGAAAACTTCTCAAATGCCTCTCTACTTAAATATTTTTATGGGTTTTTTCAACCAAAATTATTCGTTTTAATTAAAACCTTTCTAATATTTATATTTCAATCCTCATTTTATCATTTTTTTACTTTTTAGTCTAAATTTTAATTTTATTCATTTTCAGCCTTTTTTTTAATTTTTTATCCTCTTGATATGTCCATGTTAAAAGAAATCTCTTTAAATATCTCTCTAGTTAAATGCCTTTTTTTTTTTTTTTCAACAACCCTGTAAGATCTTATTTTATAAAAAATAACTTTGATAAATTCTCTTTTTTTTTTTTTCTAATTGCTCTATTAAAATAATAGTAACTTTAATTTTCTGTTTTATTTTTACTGAATAAAACAACCACAATAAAACATGTAATAAATAAGAAGATGAATATGCATGTGCTTTTTTTTTTTTTAATAAATATTAATATATATATATATATAGCATTTAAGTTAGTGTGCTTTTTTTTTTTTTTTAAATTCCACATTGAAGTCCGTTGTGTAAAGCTCAATGTGTAGATGGGACATATCACGTCAAAGGTACTTGGGGCGGTTCCCTCTCCACTATCCAATCCATATGATGCTAGCTGTGGACAGTGCTTCAAAGTGATTCCAGGGTCACGTTTTAAACCTTGTCGACGCCTTTTTCTGTATTTATTTTTCAATTGAATTTTCGACTCAAATTTAGGTTTCAATCCTTTTAATTTAGTTTTTAGATTTTTTTTTTTTTATTCCTAATTGCCTGCATATGCGACTAGAGAAAGGGGGGGAAAAACCGCTTGCCATAAGTACCATCTGTTTGACTAGTGTTTGATGAATGAATTTAGTTTAAGATTTTTAAGTTTCAATAATAATTTTTTGAAAAAGATAAAAAACTTTTTCAGAAAAGACAAAAACTTTTTCAAAAAAAGATAAAAATCATGATGAAAAAAGTACAATTTAATTTAAACCGAATTAATAACCAAACAGGCCTAATCTTAAAAAGAAAATTAATAGAGAATATCTTCTTTATATTTGACCAATCATATTCTCCTTCATAATAAGGCTCTGACAGAATGATTCTAGCTACGACTAGTTCAACAGGTACGAGGTAGTGATTTAGATGTTATAATCTCAGGTTCAACATTAGATGTTTTAAAAAGTCACTTGCTCTATTACTGTCTTTCTCAGTCTCTTATTTCTGCTCTTGCCCACATGTCATAGCGATTCTTTTTATAGCGTTTTGTTGAATATTATTCACATAACATATTCCAGAACGTTCATTTCTATGAGAAAAAGAACGATATTGTGTGGCAAGAGTAGAAATCAGAGAGTAACACATAGAATGATTGGGTAAATGATCTTATCATTTTTCTTTTTAAGTTATCAATAAAGTGGGTGTCTATGTATATGACGTACGATTCTTTTAAAAGTAAAAAAGAGTTCTCAGGAAATAATTAATTTTTGTTTCTGTTTCCGTTGAATTATATTTCTCCAAAACCAATTCGAAGGTCTAAAGTCAGAGAAAAGCTTCCATTTCTCAATCAAAACAGACTAACATTTTTATATGATGTAGAGCTTTTTTAAATTAACAGTTTGTAGTTGTTGGCGTGTAAATTAAACAATACTTACGCTTTATTTGGATCATACATTTAATTACAATGTAATATAATACTTATTTGATTTCTCTACATATAATATTTATCTATCAATTTGAACAGTGCATCCAAACGTATATCGAAATACTTCTATTACATTGAAATATGATATCAAGTGAATGTCTGATCCCAACCAACTATTATGCTTTGAAAGTTTCTAAAATCTTTAGAATCGTTAAAAACCACATGTGCTCTAGGACACATTTGGGTATTAAAAAAAATACGAACATTTTTAGATCTAAAGTCTGGTTAATGTACCATATGTATTACTTTTTTAATTTTCTTTTTGAGGTCATGCGTCGTGGGTAGACTGAAGAGGAGGCTTTCATTGTTAATCAAGGCGGCTGCAAGTTGGGCTTTTCTACTTACCTTGTTTTGTTGCTTCTACAATTTAGGCCTCTTTTTAGATGAAGCTAAAGATAGAAATATATTTATATATATATATATATATATATTAAACACAGCACATGTGATTTCGTAATTAGATCAAGCAAAAGAATGTTCATTTGGTAAATTAAGGTGGAGTAGTTGAGTTTACATATCTGTGTATGTATATATATACACACACACAAACACAGATACATACATATATACATATATACATACCAACAGTAGCATTCACGTGATACATAAGTTGTGTTATGAACTTGGAATTTCATGATGTAATAAAGATATTTGCTTGTTGCATTTATTTAAAAAGGAAAAATTAAACATTAGGGTTTGCTAGGCTGTATGATCTCACTATTATGTCTTGACTAATTGTATTTCCTAATTCAGTTTCTCTTTTTAATTATGGCTGCTGTGCGAGCTTATACATAGATGACAACCACGTGGTGCCACCAGTAAACACCGACTCGGTGGCCTAATGTGAGGTGGATTTATTTACTTAGAAATGAGCTTTATTTATTTATTTATTTTGAAAATGATAATTATATTTCAAAATAATAAAATATAAACATCAATATTTTGAATGACCTCATAACATAAGAAAACTTAACCCTAATTACAAATCGATTTCACCAATAAATTCTAATGAAACCACAAAGAGATAAAAAGTTTATTGTTAATTATCAAAATCATAGGAACCTAACTCATATTGTAATATATATTTATATATATTTGTATGTATATTTTTGTATTCTGATTTACTTATAATAAATATGGATCAACGTTTCTAACAGAATAGAGCTTCATCCACAAAGACTTCTACATTACTATTTTTTTAAGATAATAAAATTAATATTGATCCCCAATAAGAATTAGGTTCATGATTATCTCTCGTGTAGATAATTATCTCAATCTAATCTTGATTCTAACTTAATTTAATAATCAGTATCTATATGAGAATTGATTATATGAGAATTAATAATTAATTTATTACCTTCAATAATTAATTTACCCAAAAACCCATGAAATGGCGCCTAGAGTCTCAAGAGGTGATCCTGTCTATGCCCGGCTCCTCTCTAGGAGGACGGGGACTATGGGAGTGACTTGTGAGCCACCCTCCCCTCCCGGGAGGTGTTCAATCACAAACTCCAAAGCTACTCACCTTTTGTGTTCTTTATCTTTTTTTTTTTTTTTTAAATGTTCTAATTGTTAGAGAGATTATAATATCTCTTCTATTATCATTGGATAGTGAAAACAATAAAACAATAAAGTCCTATATTGGAAAAGTACAAGCAAGTACAATGACATAAATTGAAATGAGTGAAGTATAAGAATTGCTAGTGTATAGTGGGGACTATGATATTACAATACACCACCATGCTCACACGCGGGCAATTGAGCGTTTAGGGCGCACTTCGCATGTACGTATCATCGCAAGGAGTCAAGGAGCACTCTCTTTTTCAATGCAGTGCTTTTCCATATTAAATCTGGATCGTTGATCTGATCAACATGATTTAACAGTCGAATTTAAATGATTTCATATTTAAATTAAACCGTTAATTGAATTATTACAATTTAACAGTTATAATTAAATTTTGATGACCAACCGGTATGTTTGTTGAAATAGATACGTTTTTTGACTGAAAAGGCACATTTTAATTCAAAAGGCATGAATGTTGTATCTATTGCGACTCTTCATGAACAGACATATCAAATGCTATAAAAATCTAGTTTATGATGTCAGTTTCATATCTTGTTTTGAAATTTAATAAGATTGATACTTATTAAATTCGTGGGTTTGTTATATCTTAGAGATAATTATCAAAACACACGATAGCAAACTGTTTGTAGTGAGGGCAAATAAAATCTTAAGGAAAGTAATTCATATCCCTCAAACCCTTTGATTTTCTCTCTTTCTGTTTTGTTTCTTTACACCCAAATAGTTTTCCATCACCCACTGTTTTCAACACTAACAACATCTTACCTTGTTATTAACTTATATTATATTAGATTTTTTTTTTCTTTTTTATAACACAGAGACAATAATACAAAATTTTCACAAGACCGACCTTTAGAAGGAGGACACTAGTGGACCAATAAATTGATCCCACTAAGTAAATATTATATTAGAATGTTGATCCTTTATGCTTTTTTTTAATAATAAATATTTAATCCTTTTTTATGTTAGCCTGTGCTTTCCATCACGAGTTTTCCATCATAAGTGAACACATTGCAACACGTGCTTCGTTTCCATCATAAATCTTTCTAGGGAAAATGTTTTCTTCAAATTATCTTTCATCTAAAAAGCAGTCGTAGTTCGTCGCGATTAATATGATATTTCCTTTTAATGGTGTGAATAATATGTATAAACTAAAAGTTTTTGGGTACGCTGAAATGTTTAACAATTGGATTGAAGTCGAAAACGAAAAATGTCTTCCACAAATGTAACATGCCTAGAAATGTTTGTTTGTCTTGTTTCTTTCTTTCTTTCTTTCTTTCTTTTTTTTAAATGAGTGAGTCATTACACTTGTAGGCACTCTAGGTAAGAGAATATCTAAGAAAGACATGTGGCGTAGACTTTTGCTCAAGCTTATTAACGCGTACTGTCAGATAACATGGATACCCAAAAACTGAAAGTAAAGATATTTGGAGGTTGACGAAAGAGTGTTTCATAGGAAGAGGACATGGAAAGGTAGACCATAGGCAAGCAATTGATGAGATATACAACATTTTCAAAAGCAAAAAGGTCAAAAAGTAATGGGAGGCATGACCGAGAAGAGTGAGACATGTTTTCACAATATGGCGATGACGTCGATCTGTAAAATTATTATGCTCCAAATTGTGGGGTGGTGGTGTGAAATGAGAAATTTCATTGGTAGATAAAACTTCTTTTAAAGCGATATATTCACCATCCTTATAGGTGTATAATATAATTATCGATTTTTGAAAAAATTTCTCGACAATTGATTTGAATCGAATGAACAAAATGAAGAAATCATATTTTCTTCTTAAAGGACAAAGCCAAACATAACGGGTAAAACAAAAATAACATAATAAATAAAACTATCATTGGAATAGACTAGAAAGCTCCAAACATATGAAACACCAATTCTAACGAGGTGGAAGTGTTGGGTCGGAAAAGGGTAATTGGTGTGTTTTATTTCAATGACAAGAATTACATGAAAATTTCAAATTTAAGGAAGGCACAAGTCGAGACACTTAAAGGAGAAATATTAATGATTCAAGATTTTCTATGATGGGACCAAGACGAGAATGCCATTGAGAGTTAGAAGCTTTGGTGGTAGAGAAAGCAAAGAGTGGGTGTCGTGACAGTGGATGGCTGGGGCCACTCATATACGCCATCTGTAGCCTTGCCCTCAAAAAAGTTGCCCCATGCTTAAATCCTCCACAAAGAAAGAAGATGATGAACATTCTATAGAAGCATTAATATGAAGGCAAAATTGAGAAACAAAAATTAAATTTCTTTTTTATATCAGGAACACAAAAGATATTTTTGAAAGGAAAAGTTTTAGAAGGAGAATAGAGAGTTGTAGATCTAGTATGAGTGATGGAGAGACCGATGTCATCACCAATCATGATAGCATCGTAGCCTGTGTAGTTAGAACGAATAGAGAGGTTGTTGAGGTCGATAGCAACATGATGTGATGTTCTAGAGTCAATGAATCACTGGGACTTGGGCGGATCTGTGGAACGTGCAGAAGAAGTCTAAGGTGATAGCTGTTAGTTTATCGGATTGTATTTGAAAAACAGGCCTCGCTTGGCAGAGTGACCTTATCGTCTGCAAAATTGACACATGATATCATAGTTTATTGACATGTACTTAAAAGACGGACATCACTTGGCTAAGTGACCTTGTTATTCACAAAATTAATATTTGACAAGGTAGAATTTTGGACTGAGATCTCTGATGGTGTTGTGGAACGCATTTTGATGAAAATTGGGATGAGATTAATAAGTATGTTGAATAGTATGTCTAGTCATTTGGGCTTAGCTCATGAGAGATTTTGAACGCTCTGATATCCTAATAGAATAAAAGAAAAAAGAGTTTTTGTTAATCGCTTTTACCAAGTTTTTCATTGACACAGAGAGTACAATTTATAGCAATGTACATGCTAATGTATTGAAGGAAACAACATTTCCAAGACTTTTACTATCTTTTTCTTCAATTAAAAACTATTTTTCACTATTGAAATCCCTAAATTTATAGTAAACTCAAATTTTAAAATTCCATCACTTCATTATTTCAAATTGAAATGAGATGGGTTTTTAAAATAAATAAATAAATAAATAAATTTACATAAAATTTTGAAATGAACAAAATAAGATCCATTTCATTTTTTTCTTCCCGAATGTATTTTAAGATATTATACTTTTTCACTCCAAACAGTTAAAAAAAAAAAAACCAATTGCATATTTTCAAAAACTCAACTTATCTCCAAATCCCCGTCTCCAATTGTCCCCCCAAATTATGCCTAATACAATTCTTTACAATTAATTACAATAACATAATTTTTATCCATTCAATTTCCTTGTTATATATATGAATATACGTATTTTTATGAGATTAAAAAAAAAAAAAAAGATAAAACGTGGGAGAAAAAATTTGAGAAATTTTTGTTGTTAAACAAAAAAAAAAAGGTCACATATTGATTTGTGGTAAAAATATAAAATAAAACTATGATTTAATTGTAGGGATTTTTTTTTTTTTTTTTTTGGGAACAATGAGTTGATAAAAACTAATAATTAGAATTTATATATGGATGAATGACTATTTTTAAGTGGTTGTGGACAGAGTCTAGCGGTAATTTCACAATTGATTCTACCAAAAAGTGAAGAGTTTAAATTATCTCATCCCTAAGTTTTTTTTTTTTTTAAAGGACCATTTTTAAGATGTTTTTAAAAAAATGACTGAAATTTTGTAAATTGATTGTTCATTAAAAAAATGACCAATCAATGATTAATTGAGTCTGATTAGTCAATGACTAATTGAACATGGTTAATCAGTAATTGATCAATAAGTATATTTATTTCTCAGTAATTAATTTATGGATATTTAAAAACCGCATAGATATCTAATTTTCTCAAATTTCATTGATATATTGATATAAAAGGTAGAAAGAAAGTATCGTAGATGACAATAGATCCCTCGATATTCCTATCCTACTTAAAAAAAAAAAAAAAAAAAAAAAGGGGGGGGACCGGCATTTACATTTTTTTAACAAACTTTTCCTAATAAAATGACAAGCGGCATGCGGGAAAATGGTTCTTCTTAAAACATGTTATTAATAGACGTTTTAAGTTTTATTAAATTAATAAAACAAGCATTTTAATCACCCATCATTTTCACATTTAAAAAACAAACCTGTCGTCATTTACAGAGGTGGACAGCTTCTACGTAAAGGCACCACTGTCAATGTACAGATAATTACACCCAAACAAATCAATTTTTAGAGTTTCACTTTAAAATATGTCCGTCTTTTTATAATATTATGTAAATGTTTATTTTTTTAAAAACAACAGCTTGTAATAGCACTTTTATTATATTTAATATCCTTTTTCTTTATTATGATGCTTTTTTTTATTTATTTATCATTATTGTATCTTTATCTAAATGATTAATTCTTTATTATAACGATGACTTATTAGTATAATTAAGGTTTTTTATAAACATATTTTTTAAGTACGATTTAGATTTCTTAGAAATCTATTTTTTTTAATATGATTTAGGTTCTTTACGATAATTGTAACGATATTGTGATTATTTATTTATTTATTTATTAATTATTGGTATTGTTTTAATAGTTAGTTTATAAAGTTTAAATCTGTGATGAAATTGTTTATTTCTTTATTATAATTACTATATCATTATGATATTTTTTAAATGTGTGTTATGCTTTTCTTTTTCCTATATGATATTACTTTATCATTATAATATCTTTTTCTTTATGATAATTAATATATCATTATGTTTTTTCTTTTTTTCTTTTTAAGTTTTAAAGTATTTCATTTTTTTTGCAATATCTATTTAATTTTTTTATAGGTTTGTTGTGAATTTTATTCTAATGACCAATTATTTATTATAATTATTATTTTTCATTTACGTATCATATAATTAATATCAATTACGTTCTTTTTTCTTTATAATAATGCAAGTAAAATGTTTTTTTTTTCATAAAAGATTTGTTTAGTTTTATATATTTTTTTAGATATTTTTTATTTCTTTTTTTAATCAATTCCTTATTTGTTTAGTTTCAATTCTTGATAAAAGAGTAATATGGTCTTTATAAGTATCAATTTAGACATTCATGTGATAAAAGAAAAAATGAACATTTTTTAAATCATAGTCTTCAATTTAGACATTTATGTAAATAATCTCATTAACATATGACTATTTGGAGCTAGCTATTTCTTTCCTGGTACTTGGATGAGATGCTAAGGCAATATTTAGGAGAGATTTTGAAGATGTAGTTTTTTTTATCAAATATGAAATGTAGTTTTGAAAATATGCGTTTGATTAATAAAAGTTGGTTAGAGTTAAAAATATATACATATATATAAAATCTTTGAATATGTTTGAAAAAAAAAAATACCAATGTGGTTATTTTTTTGTTTCTCTTGAAATGAGAAACTCTGTACAATTTATTTATTAAAAAAATCATCTTGTTTAGACTTGAAATAACAAAGTTATGGATATCTAAAGTTTGAGTTTACCATAGATGTGTAGTGAGAAGTAGTTTTGAGTTAAAAGAAAAAAACAAAAAAAAATGTTTGGAAAACTAGATGTACAAATGTGCCCCGAACAAACTCTAATTTGGTAAGCGTGCTACATTTCTTTTTCCTTGGAAAAGCACCTGAATGAAACAAATATAAAGATCATTGAACCTAAATGAAACAAATATAAAGATCATTACACCAACATTATATAAAAATAACACTAGATTGATATGACACAAAATTAAACTATAAATAACTAAAATCTATGTCATGTTAGTCAAAAAAAGGAGATTGTGTCACAGTAGTTAAAAGATGGAAAAATATATATAAATATATAGTTATTTAGATATCCCCAACATTAGCAACAGTTTATTTATTCTTTTTTCTTGTCTTTTCTTTTCTTTTCTTTTTTGCTGAAAAGTACGATTCCATTCGGACAGAAGCAATGAAACACCTCCATTTTTAGTTTGATACCAGGTCATATGGGCGTCCAATTTATGAATTTAGAAGAAAACCTCAGGTTTCAAAGGTGATATTTTAACCCTCATTCCCACCCGTTGAACTAATCCAGTAGAGTGAAACACCTCCACCCTTAAACACGAGAGGGAGACCACCAATAGGAGGAAATAGTCCATACTAGAGAGCGAACCGAAAACACCACCATAGTGGTGGCGGATTCAGTTTCGATCAGCATCTACTCAAAACTCCTCTTACTAGCCAAGATAGCCCCAGCACACAATGCAGCTGCCTCTGGTTGCAGCGCATCTGGAGGATGCACAACCTCATCTAACTGAAGACTACTGCTTGGCTTGCTGTTACTCTCTGTTATGGTGATGGGCAAAAATGCTATTGTAGCTAGCCACTATTCAAGCACACAATGACTCATGTCCATCCACATTTCGCCTTTCTTAATAATAATCCTTTCCTTTCCATTCCTGGTAGTTTTACATAACCTAGTTCAGAACTTAATTACATTGATCCATTTTCAAGTAACTTTTCTAGTCTGTCCTGTAATTCATTCCTCTGCAGAGATTGATCATGAATGTTCACAACTAAAAATAGTCTCCAATATCGCGTCTGAAAAATCACCAACAGATATTCCGAGAAGTACAATATGGGAAGTGAAATTTATTCCGATTCAACACAAAATCAGGTCAATATCTTCAAGAATATAATTACAAGATAAAGAAACCGACTCGGGGGTAGTAGATCTATATGGCAGTCTGGTTTTCAGTTTACATAAGATTCCAACTACTGGTACAATAATGAACTCCATTCAGCAGAACTAACCCTTGCAAAACCGGCTTGCAACGGGACAGGACCTAGGAGTCTATAATTCCACTCATCTCATACCTTTGCAAAACCGGCTTGCAACAGGACAGGACCTAGTAGCTTATAAGTCCACTCATCTCATAATTATTCCACGTTGGACATTTGGTATCTACTCTAACGTAATGCTCTTAGAGAGAGAGAGAGAGAGAGAGAGAGATGAATGGAATAAACAATTAAAGAAACAAGAAAGTAAACTGGTATAAGAGATGATAGTCCAATAGTAGAAACTTCTTAGTCTTATTTCATTTTATCTCATTAGGTAACAACACACTTGTCGTCGAAGAATAAAGAACCTAAAGTTGGCAAAAAGAGGTGAAAAACAAATTCTATGAAAACGAAAATTTGGGTGTCACAACGACTAGAGATTACACAAAATTGTTCCTATCCCTCTAACCAGCCTATCCAGCTACTATGCTAATCACAAACTCCCATGAACATGACAAATGGCATTTCAGATTATGGTCTGGATATCATTTTACACGAAACCAGAGTGGAATTGAATCAACCGAAAGCTTTTATTGTTCCAGCAAATGAATTGAGGCCTAAACTCCCTACCATAGATTGCACCCGCAGTAAAAAACTGACGGTGTTGCATCTTCTCATATGCTAAGATGACTGAATTTGTTCACGACGTAGCATCTGTTGAAGTTGAATCACTTGTTGTTGTTGTTCTGGAGGCAATGAACTCAACTGTTCGGGTGTAAGGTTCAGAACTTGTTGCAACAGGGCAGACTCCACCTCAGATGGAAGCTGCAACTAAAGAACAGAGAAGTGACTATAGGTCTAATCTCATTGATCACACTATTGCTTTTATAGTCCAATTTTTTTGCGGAATGCTTTTCTAGTCCAACTGGGAACAACATCAACTGTTTTTAACAAGATGAGGAAAAAGAACGCATACTAATGCCATACGTGCTCATGTTGTGAATGACAAGCCGACTTCTAAACGGAAAAACTTCAATGGATTAAGACACTGACTCTAAACCAATCCATATCAAACATTGTTTGACGGACACCTTCCTGCTTGTATTTACTTTTAGTCTAATATTTCACACATGAAATTCTAATAGTTGTCACGGCATCAGATTAACAATAAGCATGGTTACTTCAGTACCACAATCAAACTTTTAATTTCACACGGACAAAACAGCTTCATCATTGAAACACAATTTCTGATTTCTTGCAATGTTTAACAGAAACATGAAAGGTAAGGAAAAAACAAAATGCAATTGTAACACATTCTTTGCAAAGGAAAACATTACCTCAGATATTTTTTTTCCCGAGTCCTGTGCCTCTGATTTAGGAACTGTATTTGCTGGTAATGAGGCAACTCCAGAAACTTTGGGTGGTGTAGATCCATTAGCATTATACAAATTCAAATTCGGTGCTGGTAAGGTTCTATCATCCAGTTTCATCATTTTCGAGGGCCGATCAACTGATTCCATAGGATTGGAAATCAAATTTGTTTTCTCAGCTAACCGCAGAGGCAAATTTGAATTTCTATTACTTCTATCGGTCCAAGTTGAATCACCAGCAAATTGAGCAGACCTATCAACATTAATACCGACTGAAAATGAAGTACCTGATGATATTGAGGGGCCAGGCTGTTAAAATACAGGAAGTTAGATAACATTTAAAATATCAGAAACTCAAGAAACTAAAATCACCCAAGGCCTGCAGAAGTGTAGCTTCTAGACAGTAGAAACTACTGCTACACGTTTTGTTTAACATGATAAACTATGACCTTTCTCATTGCTAAAACAAAATTGTACCAAAAACCAAAAAAAACAAAAAACAAAAAAACAAAAAAAAAAGGCACAAAAGAACAAAAACGACAAATTCATTAACCATGTAAGAATACGGAGAGACAAAGCAAAATATGGCAACCTGATATGCTGTATCTGGTAATGAATGACAGGGTAAAAGCGATGGCTGAATGGTGGCATTTGAATGAATCATCTGAGTATTATGTCCCAAATTTGGAGCTCCAACCTGAGCTAGGTTTTTCAATGGAGGCAGCTTTATTTGCTGGTTTATGGAGGATATTGCCACCGGAATTTGTGGTCGAATGGACAAACTACACGAAGAATGGGATTGAAGGGGAGGAAAAGTTGAAACTAATGAATGCCCAGGCAACGAAGCCTGTTGTAAAGCATGTTCAGTAGCATGTTGTAGAAGCTGAGCTTGAGGCTGCGTTAGAAGTTGTAGTGGTGCAGAAAACTGGTTACGAGCTAAAGAATTTTGAGGCATTGTAGAAACTTGGACTTCTTGAACTTTGGGCAATAAGCTAGACTGCATATTGCTTTGTGCTAGCGGGGGTAGCGTAGAAAGAGGTTGAATTGCCGGTATCTGACCTCTCTGGCTGTCTTGAAAAGGAGTCTGTGAAGTTTGACCCGAAGCTTGCCTAAGGTTTGGTGTCTGCAACTGCAAATTTGAAAGAAAAAGGTTTATTAAATCACATTACTACAAGAGGTGAACAAAACATTAAGACTAAATTAAGGCCTTGAAACTAACCACTTGTGGGGTCACCATTCCTAGCATGATCTGTGCCTGAAAAGAAGGAAATTTAAATTACGCAAGCACGAGTGAAACTACCTCTAGATACATTCAGTTTGCAAGATGCATTAAAATCTCCAAAATCAATCTTAGCCTGAACTCATGAACTGATAATTCCAAATTTTAGAATTGATAGACATGGATGCAGCTATAAAGTATAAACCTCATAGGGTGAAGGATATGGATTTGTGAACAAATCCAAGTATAAATTTCAACCATCTCCTAATTGTCCTGTGAGAGCTGCAATCGAGACCTATGTGCATTACACAAGATTTCACCAGGATGACTAGAGATTGAGATACTAAAAGTGACGAGAAAGCACCTGGACGTATCTCTCTAAAGTGGTTAAATAACCAAATAAAGATGGAAATCACAAACAATCAAAAACTATTTTAAGTAAGAGCTATATAAAAGAAGGAGATCAGATGGTAATTTCTATCATCCTATTAGAAGAAAGTACACGATTCTACATGTGTGTATATAGCTAAGAGGAGCAAGAGAGGTGAGTGCAATGAAAGGACCTCTGATGCGATGGAACAAAAAAACAGATAACTTTAAAAGGTTAAAAAGCAAATTGAATAAAAGAATAAATATAAAGCAAAACTAATTTACAAGTGAAAATAAGAAAAGGCCAAATCAATAGAGAAAAAAGATGTCAAGAAGGCTTCTATCCTTCTAAAAACACCTAGAAGCTGAAAAATACCTGAAATAGAGCTTTTGGAAGCTGTGGCCTTGAAAGCAATAGCTGCCGAGCTATTTCCTTGCTTTGTGTAGCCATTCCCTGTCACGAAAACAAATATGAAGTACATACAAAAACACTATTAAGGTTAATAATGTATAGAATTGGCCCAAACTGCTGACCTTCAGCTCGGAAATAATTTCAGTCAGTTGATTCCTAGACATTTTAGCCAGGTGAAGAGTCAAAGGATCATTAGCCAATGCTACACCAGCCTGAGGACCACCGAGAGCTCCTGCCATGACAGCTGCAGCAGTCATAGCTATATGGAGGCCAATTGGCTGATGTTGAGCAGATTCTCCATGAACAGCCGGGACTCCCACTTGTTTTGAAGGGTCTTTGTTGTATTCATAAGAAAGCATGACATACATTCAGTTTTTTTCTACGTATATATATACATACATACACACATGAAAACTCAAATGATGAAATGGAAAAACAATAAGCTTTCATAGAATAAAAAAATGCTAACCAACACTTGGAGCAAGTCCAGGTCCACCGCGACCCTGCAAGAAAATGAAATTGCTTCAAGATGCATACTAAGACGACATTTAACGATTCCATGAAGCAAGCCACAAGAACTATTCCATGTACAATCAAGTAAAACTAGGCACCAAAAAAATGAAAGAAAGAATCACGTGGGTACTCCACATACTTTTCAAATTTATCTACTAAATCGGAAAACTGAGAACTCGAAATGTAAAATGAAACACAACTGCAGCAATCACATGACTTCAAGAAAATTAAGGGGGGAAAAAAGACAGAGGTTGCGGATAGTTCACACTTACCTGTTCTCTGTTTCTGTCAGCACCTTTGTCATTCTCGGCAAAGTCAACTCGCAACTGGCGGCCATTGATCTCGTAACCTTGAAGATTACGCCGAGCACTTAGAGCCGTCTCTTCATCCTTATACTCACAAAACCCATAACCTTTTGGTTTCCCAGTCTCTCTATCGATAACTAATCTGGAAAAAAAGCGGATAAAAATGAAAAATTCAGACAAGAAAATGTCATTTCTTAAGACCCCCAAAATCAATTGATTCCAATTTTGCTACTTAACATCTAATTTCTGAGAAAAAGGACAGAAATGAAAGAAAAACAAACAGCCCCAAATGCCAATTCCCTTTTATAATCATTCCAAATTCCAATTCATCTGCAATGCAAGGTATACAAATTGGAAGAAAGCTATATTCCATCTAGCAAAGATTCGAGCTTTTTTTTGTAATATAGTAAACAAAAAGAAGGGGGGAAAAATCTAGGGTTATTCAAAAACAGTTTTGGGGATTCAGAAAATACCTAAACGAAACAACAGGCCCAACCTCCTGGCAAATTTCAATAAGCTGCTCCTCAGTAGCGTCGTAAGGAATATTGCCAACTGCCAACACAAAATTCAATCAGAAAAAGGAAAAATCCCAGGATCAGAACAGAAAAAAACCACAAAAACGACAACAAATTGCAATCCCACGATTCGCCAAATTCCTTTTTCCGCCCCCAAAAATTCCAAAATTCAAGATTTTTGCAGATTCGGTTGACCTAAATCTAGCATCCACAAAGAGAAACCGAAAAACCTCACTCTCTTGTTTCACTGGATTCCTAGGATTCTCAGGAAACAAACAGACGGGAAAAAAACGGGAGTCGAGAGAGGAAAAAGGGAGTACCAAAGACGCAGCGGTGCTGAGAAGAAGCCATGAATTCAAGAGGAGGAGGAGAAGAAGAAGGTGAAGCAGGGCTTCATCTTCTTCCTCCTTAACATCCTTTATTTCTCCAACTGTTTTCACTTCTTCTTCTTCAGGAAAATGGTCTGGTCTGAGTTGAGTAAATATGAAAGAGTTTCTCCGTGGTGTTTACAGAGAGAGAAGCCGAAGACAGTCGTAGAAAAGAACAGAAGAGAAGTTCGCCGTGATGTGTTTTACGATCCTGGCCAATCCCAAGAATACCACTCGAAGTCCCTTTCTTTTTTCTATTTCTTTTTTTTTTTTTTTTCGTGTTCTTTTTTTTTTTTTTTTCTCTCTAATTTTATAGGCATGCATGGTTAGTTCCTAGTTATTTTGTGCTTTTTATTAATTTTTTGTTTTTTGTTTTTTGTTTTTTAAACGTGGATACTCAAATGAAGACACTCAAATTAATTTATTATAATGTAATGGCAAAATTTCACATCATTTACTATTACTTTAAGTTTTTAATTACCTTAAAGACGTGTGATCACATATATAATTTAGAAGTGAATTTATGTTTACTTTATCAAAAAAATATGTAGTTATAATTCTCTCATTCTTAATTTAAAAAAAAAATTTAATGTTGATGGTGTGTCCTCAAAAAAGAAAATTATGCTGAGCAAGAGCAACCACAATCGTAAATAAGCAAAAAAAAAAAAAAAAAAAAAAAAAAAAAAAAAAAGTAAATAATCAGTGAAGAATACTAGAAAACGCACCAATGAATAGGGGTTCTTTTTTTTTTTTTTTTTTTTTTGTTTGTAAGAATGATTACCTATTACGTCTCTTTCGGTGTTGAGATTTTTAATATCTTTGATAATTATACATCGTTGTAAGTTCTACAAAGTGACTTGATGTTTTTGGAGGTCTTAATCATGTATTTATATCCGCGTTAGAGATAACCCTTTAGTAATATATTCAAAATAAATAATTAGATAATCCATATTATTGTCAAATGATCTATAATAACTCGAATATTTGATTTTATTGCATTTATCCGATGTTTTCTTAAGAGATGATATATCTTCCCGAGCTCATCTGAATATCGTAATTAATAGAAACCAACAATCCTATTCGAGATGTCAAAATAATGTTATCAGTTATCTATCAACAAATTATAAGTTTGATTTTAAAATAATGAGATTGTGAAATTAACATATATGACTTCAAAAAATGTGGGTTTGTCTTTTGTTTTTTTTTTTTTTTTAATTTATGGTCTCAATAATTTACTCCTTCCCTTCCTCTCTCTTAGAAAAATATGACTTCATCTTATATCAGACCTTTTTGATGGCACGCTTAGAATTTCTCCCTCACACACACACACACGCGCGCGCGCGCGTTAAGAATTAGGGATAATGGCTTCTTTTATTTATTTTTTTTTTTTTGGCTCTTAAGAATTGAAACTAGTGTGTGTGTATAGCAGGGATAATGGCTACTTTTATTTTCTCATTTAGTCTCTAAACTTTTAACATTATGAAACTTTAGTTCCTGAATTTTTTTTTATAGCTGAAGTGTTCATAAACTTTTAAAATATTGTTATAATAGTTATTTCCGCTAATTTTTGAACGAAATCTATTAGCAATTTGATCAAAAAGTGTCGATAATTTCAGATTTATCAAAAAATTAACGAAAAAGACTACTATAGCAACATTTTTATTAGTTTATAATCATTCCAACTACAAAAGGAAATGCCCCTAAACTATTAAAATGTTACTATAATAGTTATTTTTTTAATTTTTAAATGGAATCTGTTAGTAATTTGTCAAAAAATAATGTTACCTAACAAATTCCATCCAAAATTAATGTAAAGGACTATTGTAGTAACATTTTAAAAATTTAGGGACATTCCAACTACGGAAAAAAGTTCAAGAACCAAAGTTGCACATAGTTAAAAGTTCAGGAACCAACCTAAAAATTCACCCTTTATTTTTTTGGCTGTTAAGACTTGAAACTAGTTTTACAATATCTCAAATAAACCTTGTTTTATGGAAAAGATATTAGCATAAACCTTGTTTTATTTCACCTAAATTACGTGCTAGTAAGTTCTTCAAGTCAAGTTAGTGCTTCTCTTACCTGCAACATATTTGTTCAAATTTATGATTTTATGGTGACTAAACATGAGATAGTTATGACTTATTTTATGAACACTTTATGTCAATGAGGTTTTTATAACGTTAGTTTTATTTTATGTCATGAAATTTACCTATAAAGTTAAGAGCTATCAAATATAAAAGATAATTAGGAGACGTGTATCGAGACAAGTCCTAATTTGCACCTAGCCGCTAAGTGCTTAAAGGAAGGTGCCGGGTCAGGGCCCTAAAGATAGTTGCCTTTGTGGGTGATTCAGATCGCTACCTCACATTCATCGTGGTAGCGCGCATTAGTACGTTGCCGAAGGTCCAACTATGTAGAAAAGATTAAAAAAATAAATTTCAAAAAGGATAATCATATGTTTTAAGCAATGTCTATTCATCGATTTTTGCACCTATTTACTACGTTATTTCCTTTATATGAAGGTTATAAAACAAATGTTTTGTGAAAGCTTAGATGTACTTATTAAGCAATCGCTTAATATAGTTTCTTCGCGTATTGTGTAAAAGTTTAAGGCAAAAGCTTAGAGTTAGAGGAGACTTGGCATGAGGCATGCGTGGTGGTGGAGTGGGATTATCGGAACGGTTCTGTTGAGAATGGAACTTAAGTTATTTATGTTTTATTTAGTTTTACATTGACGGATTTATTACCGAGACTTTTTAAATTGCAATTTCAGATGCTATTAGGATGTTTTCAAAAAATTTCATTATCTATTAGGATGTTTTCGATAGATTTCATCATTAAGATTGAGTTCCGACGTCACATAACGAAAGAGTTTTATCTTTTATTTGATTTTTTTATTTTAATTTTGTTTTATAAAAAAAATATTCTAGTTTTTCGTTCGTTGATTTTCTATATACCCTGGTTTATTTATATGTTTTGGTTATCTTTTGAGTAAATATTTTATATAAAATATGAGGAAATCGTGACATTTTACTAAGGGAGTGTTACATCTATATAAAATTTTAAGTTAAAATAAATCAAAAACACAGTATTCAATTTTTCATATATCAAATATATTAAAATTTAAGACATAACAACATTGTAAAACATCATGTATAGTATCTTAAATTTAAAAGTAATAAATAATAAAACGGGGTGGGTAAATGGAGAATGCGGTCGAAGACCTCGAAACCCGTTATTGTCTCGTAAACCGCGACAGGTTAAACTTTTAACTTATTTATAACCTGAACACATTCAGATCATATTTTTCCCTGTCCCATTTAAGGCGGGTTCCTACAAGTTAACGAGGTAATGAGGAATTTGTCATCCTTTGACTCTCAATTATTTATTCAACATATCAATTTAAACGGGTTATGTGCGCTGACATGATTAAAAAACAGATCATGTCCAAGTTGACACTTTCTTATATTATTTAAGTTGACCTTGTTAGACATGATTAATAAACTGGTTGACATGAACACAACAAATTTAATTATACCCGCACGTGCATTAATCAATTAATATACACGAATGTGCAACAAGGTCAAACCTAAACTCATGAAATAAAAATTACCAAGGTTTCATAATCGACCATTATTTAACTTAGCAATTCCCAAATTAAAATGAATACTCAAAATCAATCTATTATCTTCTTTTGCATTTAACAATGAAGTCATAATTGAATAAATTTTAGATAAGTCATTCTTCAATTAGCAAATAATTTCCTGAACATTTTGTGCATCAAATCCAATGATATGAAAACAAAGCATCAAAGGAGATTATATCAAACTTTTAAAAACCAATAGTAGACTAATTAAGCCAAATTCATAAATTATGCTGCCCTACTTTCCTTTATTTTGTCTCCACGTCACACATAATAGGGCAGGATATTGATAATCTGCTAGTCTTCATATTGTTAGAAATTTGCATTTCAGGACCGGGATTTGCATTGCGGAAAAGTATCTTCTTTTGCTTTAAATTTCCTAATTTGTTCCTTAAGCTCCAATTAATCACCTACCAAAAACATATATTTATTAAATAAAATATCAATTAAACTGGAAAACAATAAATAGGGAAAAAAAAAAAAAGGTAAATATGTATTAAAATTATGCTCATCACAGTACCACAAAAAATAATAATAATAATCAATCTGTTGATTCAGAGTGGAAAAAGTCTTTTGAAAAAAATCCCTCAATGTAAATACAAATTATGATAGTGATGGAGGAAGTCTATAAAAAAAAAAAAAAAATTTAATAATAATAATAAATTAAAAAATCAAAATCAAAAAAATAGCAAAATTGCAAGAGCAGATTGTCAATTAAAAATAAAACAATTAAGGCTTTAAGAAAAGGAAAAAAAAAAAAATACAAGTTACACCCAAGTAACAATTTTATAGAAACTTTAAGGATTAATTTATAAGTACTACCTGA
>JAFMPE010136700.1:2065-44250 GCA_024759925.1 Ficus religiosa
CTAGCTCTTAGATATGTGTTAGGTGAGCTGGGTATAATAAGACCAATCTTAAAGATATTTGTAGTACTATTGATAATGTTACTTAGGAAAGTAATAATGTTGTTCAATATAATTATGAAATTGCTAGTGATCAATGTGTCCAGTATTGTCTACCTATATCATGAGACAAACCAAAATTGTATTACCATTGAAATGCCTCAGCAACTCATATTTGCACATGTTAACTAATGTTCATATATATAAATATGTGTAGGATTTATTTTAAAAAAAAAAAAGGTGAAAAAGAAAACGGAAGGTTGAGGAAACTTGTAATGCAGATCAAAGACATGTCCATGACATGAGTGAATTGGACATTGGAATATGCATGGCTGTAGCATGGTTGGCATGGACACTGACCGGAGTAGGCCCGGCCTCCGCCCCATTTCAAAGAAAATTGCGGCATCGTGTGGGTTGGCCTGCGCCCACCACCAACACCACCCCCACCCCCGGGCACTACCACTAATGTTACTACATTTCCAAATGTGACGTTGCTATTAATGTTTTTTATAATAGCCTCAATCTTCTTACAAATTCTTTGGAAATTAATTCCAAGTATTAATTCACTTTGATCGATTAAATAATTTATCGATGCCGCTAGTAAATGGAAACTTACCATTAAAAATAAACTTTCTGTTTTTACCTATTGATTTTTTATTAATATTCATTCAATTGAAAGTATATATATATATATAGATTCTATATATAAACGAAAAAAAAAAATTTATGTAACAAATGAGATATTTCTTTAATCCTGTTCAGCATGTGAAGCACAACTTTCTTCTTATACGTCCACCGTCTAATTCAATTCAAATCTTCAAGATCAGTCAACTGATTAATATCCAATTTAATCAAGGTATATTAAATTACTAAACCGAACGGATAGTGAAATCTTAATCTGATCAAATTAAAACATCATTATTTGTTTTTAAGGCTTTAATACAAGTTCAAACTTTTTTTTTTTAATAGAGTGTTGTTATTATTATTATTACTTTTATCATAAAATTCAATTTGAACACCCAAAACCGATCCAAACCCTCTTTAACAAATAACCCAAATGCGTGCCATTCGATTCACTATTCAACATATGCCTAAGTCAAAATATTTAAATAGAAAAACCTAGTGCAAGCAATTTTTCCATGAAGTGTAAATAAAGGATATTGATGACCAGTGCAGATGAAAAATTACATTAATTTCTAGACTGTCATCAACCGAACCGAGTAGATTTTAATTAGATGGAACCCAGTCCGCCCAAAATGTGAAGTCCAGATTTCATCCATGGATGAACGTGGACTGATCAGCTGAGTCAATTTTTCCACGAAGTTTGAACACCAATTGTGTGAAAGAAAAGCTCGACTTGACATCGAAACGCGTGACAAGGTGTACTTCAGAGGGGGGTATTATTGTTGATAGACATATTGTCAGAGTTATCACAAGAGGGTTGGACTGGAAGACTGATATGCTGCGAAATTTGGGAAAAATCATATTCATATGCACCCCCCCGCTCTCTCTCTCTCTCTCTCTGTCTATCGCATTTCTAGTCTAATCCCAATTGTCACATTCATGTAAAATTAACACTACGCCCCTCCAATTTCAACATCAGTTTTCATCCAGGATGTTGATTACACATTAAAAAAAAAAAAAAAAAGAGGAGGAAGACAGATCAAGCTGACATTTGTCACTGTAATGTACTGATTGCAACCACCACTTTCTCAAAGTAGGAGACTTCCTCTGCCAATAATGGCATAAAGTTCCTAGGTGCTTTGCTGCCATTTCACAACATTTTTTTTTTTTTTTGGTGCCAGTGGATCATCATACACCATATCAAAAATTTAACAATGTGACACATCCATTACTACTTAAAAAAAAAAAAAACGATAAACTAAATTATACATGATTAGTGGGTTTTTTATTGCACTGTAACTCCAATTGCATAAGATTAATTTTCAATAAACATGCAAAAACAAAAAAACATACATAATTTACTGACAAATCGATTATAAGAACCTTCACGAATCGATAACATTGTAGTTCATAAGTGAATCTCACGAAGTCACCCTATCTAGAATATACAGATTGCATAAGCTTTTGTTTGAATTTCGGCGTAACATGTAATAAGGAAAAAAAAAAAAAAGTTGTAATAAGAAGATTAAAAGTAACCCACAAAAAATATATATAAATATGTCAGCATAGATCCAGGTACTCAAGCCCAATGAACAAAGACCAACATGCAGGCACTCCCTCAACAGAACATAGGTAGACTAGAGTACCAGGACAACGAACTTCCTGAAATTCTCGGAAGAATAGCAGAGGACAAAGCCATAAAGCTATTCTTCTCCACCATAACAGAATATCTCAGATTTTTATATCTCCTAACATTCAATTAGAGACCACGCGGAATTAGATCGCGAAGGATCATTTGGCTTATGCTTAATCTCTTGAATCTTCAGAGTTTGTTTTTCCCAAAGTTGCCTTAAATATTCCACTTTTGTGTCTTTTGATCAGGTACTAGCTAGAAATTGCAGAAGTTCTCCAAACACGGGATATCGATATTCTGGCTTTGTTCATGATCTAGGCCAGAAAACAGCTCCGCATCATCCTGAAAATGATATAACTATCAAGTTTTGTTGGCTTTTA
The DNA here is from genome assembly GCA_024759925.1 of Ficus religiosa. Lineage (NCBI taxonomy): Eukaryota > Viridiplantae > Streptophyta > Magnoliopsida > Rosales > Moraceae > Ficus > Ficus religiosa. The sequence continues at coordinate 4,739 of JAFMPE010136700.1, forward strand.
ATCTTTTTTTTTTTTTTTTTTATTTCCTGTGAAATGCATACTGGTATATTTGGAATTTTGAATGAATTTTTAGACCTACAACAAATAAGTGTAACTACCTGAAATATCACCGTGGACGCAAAAGAGGGTATGGTGGTGGTGTCAGCAAAGGACCCGAACTGAGGAAAACTTGTAGATTCTAACACATTCTGAAATGGAAATTCCAGGCAACATTTCCCCTGAGGAGATCATGTGATGTCAATGTTGATTTATAGCGAGTACTATTGACTCAATGAAAAGCAAGTGTAGTTAATCAGTAAGACATTTTGAGGTATCCGTATAGGACATCATGAAAATGTTAGGGGTCCGAGACAAATCAGTAATTTCGGCATGCATTCATGCTGCGCGTGATCATAAGATGGACTCATTTATCTATGGAAATAAATGGAGTTGTTTATGATTTACGTTTAATGGGGGCGGTGCCTGATCTGGCGTCTGCGTGTTCATAAGCGGGTCAACTTCAAAGTCGATCATCATGGAGTTCACGGAAGCGAGCTTCGCTGCAAGGCACTGCTGAATGTAAAAATGATGAGTATTGACTAGACGACTTTACACAATATGGTATTATATGATTTTGAAGGAAAGCTGTATTTGGAGATATATATATATATATATGTATATGTGTTCCTGAACTGAAAAAAATAGAATTGACCTACCTCTACTAGATTCTGCAGTGACTGAACATATTTGATAATCTCATCTAGTACCTGAGCCTTGCCAGCTATCTACATACAATGACCAATAACCATCCTTTAATTTATTACTTTTTCACATTTCATAATTAGTGTAAAAATGAAAATTATAAATGAAATAATTAAGCCAAAGTAAACAAAGCCCATGAATTTCACCCTGTCACAGCCAGGCACTAGAGACTGCAAAAGCACAAGTCTCTCTCTGATTTTCTCTCTTCTTGCCTGGAAAAACCGAATTACAAAAGAAAATGAAACCACTTCTTTAGTAACATAAGCAGCATATATATACAGTAAGTTTACATATATGACCCTTTCAGCGAGGCTGTGGCTGTCTGTTGCTTGACCTCTGCGTGGCCTCACATGGATATAACCTGCTTTCGGTTCTTGTTCACGGTGATCAGAAACTGAAATATTATCACCAACCTCGTTTTCTTTCTTTGCTTCAGACTCACCATTTTGCTTCCTTTGCTTGATCTTCTTACCTAACTTGCTCTCCTTTTCTTCCTAACATATATAAACCAAAAATTAAAAATAATAAAAAATAATAATAAAATAGTTCAATAAAGTTACATGATAAAAGTTGCTAGTGCCTAGTGATGTACCTTACAGATCATTGTCTTCTTCTTCCTCTTCTCCATAGAAGAAGAAGATGGGTGAGTGTGTGCTGTTGTGCATATCATCTACAATAAGGAGGCAATAAATAATGATGTTGTTTATATATATACATATATATGTGTGTGTGCGTGTGTTTAAATATTATATTATATTACAAACAAAAGCGGAATAGTGGAGGTGAAAGAGACTAGACTAGGGGGGTGATTTGAAGAGGGCCAGTTGTGGTTTCGTGAAATTGGACATGGCAGGGCCAAAATCTCTACATGGTAGTTTATTCACCTGCCAGAAATCTGAGGGAAAGCTACAGGAAATAATGCTCCTTTTTTTTTTTCCCCCCTATTCTCTTCTTGCTTGAATAAGGCAGACATGTAATGTTTTAGGACTTTGGCACGAAAAAAGAGTCAAGAGCAGAAGCGGAAATGCTGGGAAAAGGCTGCCATTTTTTGGAGGACTTGGAGTTTTGGATGTTATAAATTTGATTCCTCTGTCATTCTTGCCCCGTTTTTTTTAGGACTAGAAGCTCGTATGATCTAAATCCAAGTGCATTAAAGACTAAACTACTAACGAATTGTACCGGAGCCAGTTTGATCTTTCTCCATAGCATGGCTAATAGTAATGCAAAGACTATAATACTAGAGATTTTCATCCTTGTACTAATTTGATGAATCTAATTGGTGTGACGAATGAGTTTTGAAATTTTGATTGAATAAATTTCCTATAATCTACATATAAATATGTTAACATTAACCAATTATAGATAACCAATCTTTTTGTCCCGTTAGTTGAGTGGCATTCTTAAAGAACCAACGTCGGCCACGATAACTTATATTGTCGATAATCATTGTTGGTTCCGAGGATATCTTGTCGAATATGTGTAATATTCTAGTAAATTATCAATTTGGACGATCTTTGACCGATTTTCTTAAGTGGTATAAAGATAAAACTTCAAAACAATGGCATAAATATGAAAATGGAGTCTTTTCAGTGGCATCCTAGTAATTGCCCAATGTGATTTCAGTTGGGCTGGGTTTCTCATCGGCCCAATCCATTCATAAACTCCAGTCCAAACACCAAAGTCGCTGAATGGGCCATGCTATGAGCCCAGAATGACGACTCTCCGTTAAAAAAAAAAAAAAAAAAAAAAAAAAAAAAAAAAGGATTCAGTGGCAAAATCTCATCATCCTCGTCTCCTCTCACTCCCGGGTAAATCAAGCAGCTCAAAACCTCCTCCTCTACTCCTTTCCACCTCCATTCTTCTTCTTCTTCTTCTTCTTCTTCTTCTTCACCATTTCTCATTTGTTTTTCATTCGTCATTTCTGCAATGACATGGTGAACTACTCTCCGCCGCCAACCAATGACGGTCGCCGCTTTCGGAGTCGCATGGCGGAGCCACCTCTCCCCTCACCATCTTCCCGTTCTCTGCGTTCGAAAGGTTTTTTTTTTTTTTTTTCTCTCTCTCTATCTCTCTGTTTTCCTTCCTGTTTCTCTTCTGCTCATTTTCTCTGCAACCAAACGGCGTCGAATGCAATTTCCTTTGCAGGTACGGCGGTTCAGCAAATCCGCTTCGGCGGTTGAACCACTAGCCGATCCACCGACCGTCGGCGGCAAAAGAGATCGGAAAAATGACGCTCCGGTTACTCCACTAAGGGTTAGTGAAGATAGGAAGGATCCTGAATGGAAGAAGCTCAGTTCCAAGGAACTCGGAATTAAGATGTCTTTGATTTCGAAGCCTACCAGATTGGTTCTTAGTGGCCTTAGGAAAAAAGGTTTTGAAAAATATCTCTTTTTTTTCACAATATTGGGAATTTATAAATATATATATATTTATATGTTTTTTGTTGCATGATTTATGTATGTGTTGAATTGAAGGATACGAGGTGTACCTTGTTGGAGGGTGTGTTCGTGATCTTATCCTAAAGAGAACTCCAAAAGATTTTGATATTATAACTTCAGCTGAACTCAAGGAGGTCATTTCTCTATCCATATTCACCACTTTTTAGATTTTGTTGCGACTTTAAGCTTCATTTTACTTAGTACTGTTGATAAGGGTATACATACTTGATATGACAGGGGCATGTTTACTGAATTAAGATTAAGGTCCAAACAAATAAAAGTTAGTGCTTTTTTACACCTTTTCGTTTCCTTTCTTGATGTTTACTTACTTTGGGAATAAGAATCCTAATAGCTTACGTTTGTGCATATAATTATTGGCTAATATTTAGAAAGGTTTCAAAATTAAACGTTGACTATCAGTATTTGAGTTCATTGAAACATGTGAAATTCTATATTTGATTGGTAATTTATCATGTTTGATTGTTTTTTTTTTTTAAATGCAGGTAAAGAAAACATTTTCCCGCTGTGAAATTATAGGAAAACGGTTTCCTATATGCCATGTTCATGTAGATGATACCACTGTGGAGGTTTGTCTACTGAGCTTACTTGTTTAAATTACTTCGTATAAGCCTTGCATGCTTGAAGTAGGTCACTCATTTGGTTATTGTGATCTCGTCACTCTTCCTTTTTCCCTCTTTTTGATATCTGAATGTTCTCACAGCTTAATTGGATTCTGTCGCTGAATAGGTTTCTAGTTTTAGCACCTGTGAAAGAAATTGTAGTAAGAAGTTTGATAAGCTCGGAAAACCTCCAGGCTGCAACAGGCATGATTACATCCGTTGGAGAAATTGCTTACAGCGGGACTTCACCATTAACGGGTTAAGTACAAAATACTTTTTACTTGGATGTTTAGCCTTAACAAATTGTTCTGAGTTTGATTGAAATTAAGGTTGCATTAAGGTAACAGTATAATTTTTACAGGTTGATGTTCGATCCATTTGACAAGATTGTGTACGATTATATGGGAGGAATACAAGATATTCGAAGATCTAAAGTTAGCATCTATTTCATTTTGGCCCGGTTCCAAAAGTTTAAGGGACATTCAATGCTCATTCACCCTTTTTTCTTTTGTGCATAGATACGAACAGTAATACCTGCAAATATTTCCTTTGCGGAGGACTGTGGTAAGTATGGTTTTTGTATCTGGAGTGGTTTGTGTTATTTAGTAGACTATTAACTGCGTCCACATTTTGGATAGCATAAAATGTCTTATCAACCCAACTGTTTCCTCTTTCTCTGTACTGATTTCACAGCTCGCATTTTACGCGGGATCAGAATTGCAGCTCGATTAAGTTTTCGTTTCACTAAAGATATAGCACTTTCTTTAAAAGAATTGTCTTTCTCTGTCAGAAGACTTGACAAGGTAACAAAGACAGAGTCCTCTTCCTTATGACCTCATTGTCATCATTGTCATGTTTGTTTACAAATGTTACAGGGAAGAATCCTCATGGAAATGAATTATATGATGGCATTTGGCTCTTCAGAAGCGTCTTTGAGGTTACTATGGAGGTTTGGGCTCCTAGAGTTCCTTCTACCTATCCAAGTACGCAGTTCTTCTCTCACTTAACCATTTTGTTTTTTAATCACGGTGTTCTTCCTGAATATCTTAGATTTAGTTAAATCCTACAGGCCTCATATTTTGCTTCCCAAGGTTTTCGAAGACGTGATGAGAGGTCTAACATGCTTTTGGTAAGTGCAAATATTCTTTTTGGTTCGATGTAAAACCCCTCTCTGCATGTTCCTCACATCCTATTTCTTTTTCATCCTGTTGCACGGTTCCAAAAAAAAAAAAAAAACTATAATTCCATGTTTAAGTGAAAAGATTGCTTATTGAATCTTGCTTCTTTTTGCCGCCTTTGTCTCTTCCAGTGCACTTTTACTGTTTTGAAAGTTGTGATTAACACAGCTCCATTTTGGTTTTTAATATGCAGTCTTTGTTTTCAAACCTTGATAAATTTGTTGCACCTAATCAGCCATGTCACAGTAGCCTATGGTAAGAACTTTCCTAGGAACTTGGCTTCATGCGTGCTCCAATACCTTTTATGCCTTGAGTTTAACTTGACAATAAATTGCAGGATTGCTATCTTAGCTTTTCACAAGGCCCTAGTCGACCAGCCTCGAGATCCATTGGTTGTTGCCGCATTTAGCCTTGCAGTCTCCAACGGTGGATCTTTGCCTGAGGCTGCAGAAATCGCAAGGACAATGTTGCAACCACACGAGACAAGGTTCCATGAGATATTAGAACCCATATATATGCGCTCCAAGAATGCCTTGATGGATGAGGTCGTTGATCTCGTAGCATCAGTGAAAACCGTGTTACGCAAGATGATAGATCGCGATTATGTTTCTCAAGCAATGGTCAAATTTCCTAAAGCACCACGTTCAGACCTTGTAAGCCCCTAACACTTTAGGCATCGATTTTCATTGAACGTACAAACAGTGCCGAAGAGATAAAGTGAACAAACGGCCTTAATGAGTTCGGTTTTATCTTTAATATTTTGCAGGTATTTATCCCAGTGGCGTTATCATGGAGGGTGTGCAAGATTTTTGAATGCATTGAAGGGGAAGTAGGGAGGGATTCTGTGCCTAAAATTGGGAAAAGGATTGACTATGAATTTCTGCCATTGGGTAGCTTGCCGGAGGTTCAGCAAATGTTTGCAGCAGTAGTTTTTAATACAGTTTACCCTCCAACTAGGAAAAATTAATTAATATATCTATATATATATTTGTAATTTTGTTCAGATCCGGTGGTTCACGATGAAAGCATACGGGGATTCAATGCATTGGCTGCATTTGAATTTTTGAGGGTCTGGAGAAGCACATTTTTAATTAAGTAAACGACAGAAGTTCTTACACTAAACGACATTAGTCTTATGAAATAAACAACAGCCTGCTGGAAATGGAGGACAACCTGTCGACACATCTGTTCCAATTTAGTTAAGCCTAAAAGTACCAAAAAGAAGAAAAGAATCTCCCTAATAGAAGTTTGAAGTTAAAAAAAAAAAAAAAAAAAAAAAGTTGAAGAAAAGCATCACTTAATGTTATTATTATTTTTTTAATTTAAAAACAACAACAACAACAACTAGAAGACGCTGACGATGAAGAAAGGCATCTAATTCCGACACATGTTTCTATCAATTAATTATAGTAAAAAAAAAAAGAAGGCATGCTGGAACTGGAACTAAGAGCAGGCTGTCGTTCGAATGACAAAGCGAAGACAAAAGCTTACGGTATAAAAAGACATGCCGTCGGCCCAAAAATTGAAGACAAACTTCAACGTTAATGGACTACATGTCGTTTTCTCTTCGAAAGATCAGTAACCACATGTCCTTTTTTAACTTGCAGCGACCTAAATTTTCGGTGATAAACGACATGTCGTTATAACAACATTTTTTTTGGACAAATGATTTGTGGGGGTTCCCCCCACTCCCCCCTAAAGAGATTTGTCGGTTTAAACTTGAACAACATCAACCAAAAAAAATATATTTTTTATGAGTAGTGGGCTCAGAGTTCAACTTCTGAAAAAGGGGGGAAAAAAGGAAGATGAATTGTGGCATTTGCCTTAACTTTTCTTTTTTCCTTTTAAACTTGTTTATTAAAATTAGTATTACATTACTTTATATATAAAGCACCCCTAAAATATTAAAAATTTAGTCTAACCTCTTAATAAATTTTCTTATAGTTATCATCCCGACAAAAATTCCTAAATGATGATGGAGGCGGAACTAAGCTAGAAGAAATCTAGTAACGACCGTCCAATCACGTACAAGCAGAGAAGAAGTTAAGTAGCACATCAGTTTTTTTTGTCCCACTTTCCAATCATGCAGTTTGCAATTTGCATACACAAAATACAATTCAACCCCACAGTTAGTTTCTACTTATCCGTCTTCACAAGTTCTGCTTCTCTCACTTCCTCTACGCTCTATCCACTTTCTCACTCTCCTCTCTATCCCTATCTCTCTCTCCTTTCGTCCCAGTGAAGCTCTCCACCTCACATTTTCTCGTTGCCTCCAATGCCGAGCGTCTCAGCCTCTTCTGCCTCCTTCACTTCTCCCTTCCGCCTCACCTTCCCCACCTCTCAGGTAATTGCTTCTTTTTGCCTTTTTCATTTATCTATCTCGTTTTATCTTCTTCTTCTTCCTACTTTTTTTTTTTTTTTTCCCTCTTCTTTTCCTTTGGTTCTGTTTTATTGTGATGAGAACTTAGAAATGAAGTTTTTGGCGTCTGAAAACTTAAGAAGTAATTATGACAATGCAGGCGAATAATGGAAAGGCTTGTAATTTGAAGATGGTTTCTTTGGGTTGGGCCAAAAATGGCTTCCCTTCACTCAGAACCTCCCGCTTCCGAGTTTCTTGTGCTGTATGTAATCCCATATTCTCTTCTTCTCTTTCCCTTCTGGATTTTTTTTTTTTTCGTACTTATAAATCTTTAAAAATGTCTTTTCTAAGTTACGTTGTTAAGAGTACTTAGTACCCAATACAAGAAAAGTATCTGATTTCGACACATATGTTCTATCAATTAAAAAAAAACTGACTTTAGACTAGCATTAATTTTACATCCCCTTTGTATGGGGAGATCCAGTGTTGAAGGTACTACGCTCTCAAATACAAGAATTAATAAATAAAATATATATGTTTTCTGTTTGGCAGGCCAAGCCCGAGACAGTTCAGAAAGTTTGTGACATAGTGAGGAAACAACTGGCATTGCCTGCTGAGACTGAGCTCACCCCTGAGTCCAAGTTCTCTGCTCTTGGTGCTGATTCTCTTGACACGGTTGGCCTCACCGCCCACCTTTCCCATCTTCTAAAATATTGCTCAATTATTTTGATTTGGATGAAAAAGTACCCCTTCGTACTGTGCAGCTCACAATTGTCAAATTCACATCACGTCCTACTCAATTTTGTTTTTAATTATTTCAAAAAATTCTATAATATAATTTGATGATACGTGATCGTTAAATATAGATAATCTACTACATAATTCTTCTAATTAATCATCTGACAAGTGATATTTGATACATGTTGATGGGAATACAGGTGGAAATAGTAATGAGTTTGGAAGAAGAATTCGGGATCAGTGTAGAAGAGGAAAGCTCGCAAAACATAACCACCGTTCAAGAAGCGGCTGATTTGATAGAGAAGTTCGTTGAAAGTAAGGCTTAAGCTTAGGCAAACGAGTCTACTGGCAGTAACGGCAAGATTGTTTCAAGTTTTGAAGTAACGAGGCATAACTATTGTACGAGTTTATTTTGTGGGTTTCCTAGTAATTGTTTTTAATATTTGGATTTGTATGTTTCTGTTCTCTATTTATTTTTTAGTGTCTTGGAAATTGTCTTGTTTCTCATTGTGACCTTATTGAAACTCATTTTCTTTTCAAGTGGGTGGGTACCAAATTAGGTTATGTTTGAGCCAAATGCATGGAATGCCACTACTCGTACTCGTCGGACTAAAGCTAGCTATAACATTCTTTTCAGACCAAAAAAAAAAAAAAAAACCTAGCTATTACATACTTTACATGTTGGATATAAACGGACAACACGGTAAAGGGCAGTCCTTCTTCCAACAGTTAAAGCTTTTGACCATCATTAGAAGTTATGCTTACTAAAAAATGAATATAAACGAATTAGTGGATGTTGTCAGAGGGAGTGGCAATGCCATAAGCAAAAAGAAAAAGACTTTGTAGAATGACAGAGGCAAATAGAGCTTTGAACATTTTTGTTAATCCATGAACAAGATCTACATCAAAAATGAAAATAAAAAATTATAATTGCATCTAACATAATCATGCCAAACTATTTTTTACCTCTGTGTGCTTGACACGAGAGAGACTACTAGAATGACAAAGGCAAATAGAGATTTTGAAACATTTTTTTAAATCCATAAACAAGATCTATATCGGAAAAGAAAACAAAGAATTAGAATTGTGTCTAACGTATTCATACCAAACTATTTTTTACCCTTGTGTGCTTGACACACACAAAGCAAAAGGGTAGTTTTATTTTTGCCTTTGGCTTTGATCAAATGTTACCTTTGATTGTTAGGTGAAAGGCAATGGCTAATTTTCACTGAACATTTGGTTAGTTTCTCTGCGTGAGACTTTTGTATTGATCCTACTTTCCTCTTAGGCTTCAGTTTTATATTTGTGTTGGCTGCTTTGAATGTGAACAGCTCCCAACTTTTCTTAATCAGCCAAAAAAGAAAAAAGTTATAAAAAAAAAATTAAATGAAGTCAAAAACTGCGAACTGTTTTAATTTTGGCTCTTCAAGATTTCAATAGTAGTTTCCTATGTTATGTGTTGTCCGTTTGAACTCACTGAAGTAAAGTAGATATCGGAATTTCATACGGTTAATGATTAGATTGTGACAGCTAAATTTAAATCTTATCATGTGTCTCTGTTTTCACAAACATTGTGGTAGTTTTATAACAGGCTATCATTGTAGCGATATTTATTCAAGCACTGTAAATTAAAAAATAGGTAAAATTTCACCATTGAGGTTACTTGCCTCCTAAAAGTATGTAAATAGTGATATTCATTTTTGTAAATACAAATATGTTCTTTTTTTTTTTTCCGTAACTTTGAGCAAAGAAAAAGATTGTTACGTGCATCCATTTAAGGGTAAATTTATGTCGAGTGCTGTAATTTTTTAACATAAATTTTTATAAATCATACTATTAAAACAATAATAGTGTGTTTTGATTGTAATTTTGGATCCAAATTTTTAAATTCAACTCAAATCTAAATTCAAATTTTTAAGTTTTAGAATTTCATGCTAAATCCGAACTTTTCAACTAAATCTAAGATCTAAATAGACATTCGGTCCCGTTTAGAGGAACTTTTCTAGACGGAGTTTAACTGTTTAATTCAAATCCCAAATCAGTTACTTTCTTATTTCAAATCGAAATTAGATGATTATTATGTCAAAATGTTAACAACGACGAAATGAACAAAATAATATCAATTTTGCACATATATACATTTAATACATTTCAATTTTTCACAAATTTTTATATCAGAATTTATTTCTAAAAGTCCTCTCCAAATACATATTTCCAACCCAACATTTAAAACTTAGTCTCCAAAGGTCCTCCCAAACGGGTCTAACGACTAAAACTTCAGTTTGTGTCTATGGTAAAAATGGGCAATTTTATGCAAAAATTATTATTGTTATATTAAAAATTTAAGAAGAAAGAAAATTAATGGCCGTTTGGATCAACATTTCTAGTCGGAATTTTTTCAACTCAATTTTAAGTTTACTTTTCACTCTCTCTATTTTTTATTTTCAAAAAACTCAAACACATAATGATAAGGGAAGCAAAATAAGATCCATAATACATATTTTTTTCTAAATACAATTCAAATTTTTACATTATTTTTTATATCGTAATTAATTTTTACTTTATGCTTTAATCAAATATACATTTTAATTTTAGGCTTGTTTGGTTTACAGGTTTAACTTCAATCAAGTTGTAATTTTTTTTATTATATTTTTGTCTTTTTTTTTTTAAGTAACAAAAATTATAATTAATTTTTTAAAAAATCAATCAACTCTAAATTAAATATTTCAACTGTAAATAATGATTCTAATTGGAAATGAAAATTTTATATTAAAATTAATTAAAATTTCAAAAATTAATCAAATTTAATTAATTTTTTATAAAAATAAAAATAAAAATTATAATTTAATTAAAATTAAACTTAAATACCCAAAAAAATACATGAAACTTTACACTAGTACGTTTCGAACGGACCCCAAGGGAAAGGGAATGGTGAAGGGATGGAGCGAAGCATCCAATCCAGGTCATGAGTCATGAGTCATGACCCACAAAACGACCAAGCGACCTTCCTCCCTGTGCAAATTTCTATCTCCCCCAATCCTACGTTTAACTTTTCCCTCGGATCACTGACGTGGACGGTCCAGATTCAAGCAATTTCCGTGTACTAGATCCTCCTTCCTCTTTATATGTAAAACTCTCCTCTTCCTCAACTTTCCTCTGTTTCTCTCTCTCATCGTCTGTTCTTGTTCTTCTCTCTCTCTCTCTCTCTCTCGCCTCTCGCTTCGATCCCAAAGAATAACGATTCCGAGCTCGCGATCTCAGCGCGGATCTGAGATCAAGATTTTCTCGGAAAAAAAAAAATCTAACATTTACTTTTCAATCTTCCTGTAAGTTTCCCACCTAATTTTCTAGATCTCCGGCGAACAAAGGAGAAAGAAGAAAAAAAGGAAGAAAGATAAAGAAGAAGAGAAAAACCCTAATTTCGATCTGCGAGATCTCCTTGTAAAAAATTCTTTCTTGTTTGTGAAATAATTGCGCTTTTATATATACACACACAAGCTGATTTATGGTCTTTCTCGGATCTAATCGTGTTAAAGAGATTGAGGATAATAATTTAAGAAGTGTGATGGGAAAAATCGAGAGCGGAAGAGTTGTTGAAGATGTTGAAGAAGGGGAGATTTCGGATTCGGCTTCTGTGGAGGAGATCAGTGAAGAGGATTTCAATAAGCAGGAAAGTGGTGGTGGTGGTGGTGGTACTGGCAATGGTGGTAAAGTAGTGTCCATGAGCGATTCGCATTCGAAGCGTGCTGATCATAGGGTTTGGACGATGCGCGATCTTTATGCGAATTATCCGGGATTTCGCGGCTACACGACGGGTTTGTATAACCTGGCCTGGGCACAGGCCGTACAGAATAAACCTCTCAATGAGATTTTCGTCACGGATGTTGACCCCGACGAGAGCTCCAGAGTGGTGCTGTCGTCGACGGTGAATAGCGGCGGCAGAGAGGAGAAGAATGGTGTCAGGGAAGTGGAGAAAGTTGTGATTGATGACAGTGGTGACGAGATGGAGGAAGGGGAGCTCGAGGAGGGTGAGATTGATTTGGAATCGGAGCCGGCGGAGAAAGGTGTCGCCGTTGAAGAAGGCGAAGAAGGTGATTCGAATTGCGATCCTGCGAATGTTGGTGGCTTAGAGATTGATTCGAGGCGTGAGGAGTTGGAGAAGCGAGTGGGCTTGATTCGGGAAACTCTGGCGACTGTTAATGTGGTTGATGTTGAGAAGTAAGTAAAAGGGATTGTTACTGAATTTTGGAGTGTACTCAACTGATGATTGCCCAGTTCGGGACACTTCGTGGAATCACTTAGAGTTAAAATTTTCCTTTGATTTTGGCTGGTTTATTTTTGTTGTAGATCATTTGACGAAGTTTGTTCCCGGCTGGGGAGCACTTTGGAGAGCTTAAGAGGAGTTCTTTCGGAAAAAGAATTAATTTTTTCAACAAAGGATGTTATCATTCAGATGTCGATCTCTGCTATTCAAGTTGTCAACTCTGTAAGGCACACTGTAGTTCTTCCTATTCAAGTTTTTTTTCCCTTCCTATTTAAGTGGTTATCTACACATTCTGGACTATTTTCATGTGATGGGTGAGAAAAGATATAAATGTTTGGCTTGCTGTATGTTGCAGGTGTTTTGTTCCATGAATGTGAATCAAAAGGAACAAAAGAAGGAAACTTTATCAAGGTTTTTATTAAAATCTATGGTTTCCTTTGGTTATTTGGAAATGCTCGATTAAATAATCTATTCCTTTGTCAAATTTTCAGGTTACTTTGTTCTGTAAAGGACTGTGACCCTCCTCTCTTCTCACTTGAGCAGATGAAAGAGGTTAGATACCATGATAGATGGTTCAGGATCAATTTTCTCCTTACCTGCTACCAGCTTTTGAAAAAGGAAAAAAAGAAAAGAAAAGAAAAGAAATATATTTATGCTGCGAAGATTATAATATGGTCTATTTCTTTCCGCAGATAGAAAACGTGACATCCTCTTTAAATTCCCTTAAGGTTTTTCTGAGTAGTGGAGTGACTGATAAAGAGAAAGAGATGGATGATATTGAGCGGGTCCATGAGTTGGGTTCCAATTTTACTACTGAAAGTGCCGAAAATGCTAACCTTGAACTGACTTCTGCTAAATCGTCTCAAGACTGCATAGCATCTGTGGTTCATAGTAACCTGCTTATGTCATCAGAAGTTCTGAGACCAGGAACGCCTGCATTTAAGGGAAGGGGGCTTCTTCTCCCACTCTTGGACCTTCACAAGGATCATGACGCTGATAGTCTTCCATCGCCTACTCGAGAGGCGCCATCTTGTTTTCCTGTTCAGAAGCCATTAGGCGTTGGAGATGGAATGGTAAAATTAGGGTCTGCTACAGCTAAGGTGGCGCCCGGAGCAGAAGATTCTAGACTACATTGTTATGAAACTGAGGCCCTCAAAGCTGTTTCCACCTATCAACAAAAGTTTGGCCGGAGTTCCTTTCTAATGATGGACAGGCTTCCAAGCCCAACCCCTTCGGAAGAGTGTGATGAAGAGGATGATGATACTAATAAGGAGGTCTCCAGTTCTTTGACTAGTGGTAATTTAAAAACTTCAGTGACATCTGTTCCGAGACCATCAGTTGTCACTTCTCCTGCCCTTGTAAGTAGTTCCGCAATGCAAGGACCAATTGCAGCTAAAAATGCAACCCCCGTTAGTTCTGGCTCTAATCCAACGATCAAAGCCTCTGCAAGAAGTAGAGACCCTAGGCTTCGATTTGCAAATTCGGATGTAGGTGCTTTAGATCTCAATCAAAGACCCTCGACTGCAGTACACAGCGGACCCAGTGACCCACTGAGCTCAAGAAAGCAAAGGACTACTGAGGAGCCTATTCCAGATGGTCCTGCATTAAAAAGGCAAAGAAATGCATTTGAAAGTTCTGGGATTGATGTCAAAACTGCATCTGGGGTAGGTGGCTGGATGGAGGATAATGGTACATCAGGACCCCAGTTAATGAACAAAAGCCAGTTCATGGAGAATGTAGAAGCTGATCCTAGAAAATCAAATCACATGGTTAATAGTCTGATGTTGAGTAATGGCCCAAATATTGGTAAAGAGCAGGTGCCTGTGACGGGTACGAGTACCCCAGATGCCTTGCCTGCAATTTTGAAGGATATAGCTGTTAATCCAACAATATTCATAAATATTCTTAATAAGCTAGGGCAGCAACAGCGATTGGCAGCAGACGTCCAGCAGAACTCTGATTCTGCAAAAAATACAACACATCCTCCGAACTCAAATTCAATTCTTGGAGTAGCTCCCTCAGTGAACATTGTTCCTCCCAAGACAACAGGGATTTTGCAGACACCAGCAATATCACTTCCAGCCACTTCACAAGTAGCTACCGTGGTGAGTGTTTAATCTTTTTCGTGCTGGATTAACAGGATGAAGAGTTGAATACGTGCTTAAATTTCAATTTTTGTTTCCTCTTCCCATTTGCTACCTGGCAACACCTTTCTCTTACTCTTTTGTTTTGTTTTGTTTTGTTTTGTTTTTTGTTTTTTTCATTTTTTACAATTTCAGTTTTCTTCGTCCTTTTTGTCCTTAGTTGGACTGTACTGATTGTCTTTAAAGTGGACCGGTAGTACAAAATATAAAAGTAATTTGCATTATAGTGAGGGGCCTAAGGCTGTTTTATTTATTTTTTCCAGTAAGAATTAAGTGTATAAGTATTGGGTCCGTTTATTATTTATTAAGGTTTTTAGTTTTAAGGTTTTTGTGTTTGAAAGCTTTGTTTATAATTTACAGAACACACAGGATGAGTTAGGAAAAGTCCGGATGAAACCCCGGGATCCTCGTCGCGTTCTCCATGGTCATATGCTTCAAAAAAGTGGGAGCCTTGCTCATGAACAGTTCAAACCTATACTGTCCCCAGTGTCATCCGCCCCAGGAAATAAGGATAATCTGAATGGCCCAATGCAAGAGGGTCAGGCAGATAAGAAACCAGCATCTTCACAATCAGTTGTGCCACCTGACATTGCTCGGCAATTTACGAAGAATCTGAGAAATATTGCTGATCTTATATCTGTGTCAAATGCATCAACAAGTTCAGCTACCGTTTCTCAGAATCTTGCTTCCCAACCAATGTCAGTTAAACCAGATAGAGGGGATGCAAAAGCTATTGTTTCAAACACTGAGGATCAGCGGAGTGGTACTAATTCAACTCCTGAAACAATCGTGGCAGTTCCCTTTCGCACACCTAATGCATGGGGAGATGTTGAGCATCTATTTGAAGGATATGATGACCAGCAAAAAGCTGCTATTCAGAGAGAGAGGGCTAGGAGACTAGAAGAACAGAAGAAAATGTTTGACTCCCGCAAGCTTTGCCTTGTATTGGATCTAGACCACACACTTCTTAATTCAGCTAAGGTAATATCTGGTGGATGTGTGAAATCATCTGTTTTGTGGCTGATCTGCGAATGCTCTATTTGTAGAGTGTAATTTTGATATAATTCCATTCACCCTTTTTCAGTTTGTGGAAGTAGATCCAGTTCATGACGAGATTTTGAGAAAGAAAGAGGAACAGGATCGTGAAAAATCACAAAGACATCTCTTTCGTTTCCCTCATATGGGAATGTGGACCAAACTGCGACCTGGGGTCTGGAATTTTTTGGAGAAGGTTGTTTTAATTATGATTTCTTTTTTGCTTTAATATTCAACTTTTGCCTTGGTTCAAAATGGAGAACTCAATGCGTGTCCTGTCTGCGAATCAGGCTAGCAGGCTTTATGAACTACATCTTTACACTATGGGGAATAAGCTCTATGCCACGGAGATGGCAAAAGTTCTAGATCCGAAGGGGACTCTGTTTGCTGGACGAGTTATTTCCAGGGGAGATGACAGTGATCCTTTTGACAGTGATGACAGGGTTCCGAAGAGTAAGGATCTGGAAGGAGTTTTGGGCATGGAATCATCTGTTGTAATTATCGATGACTCTGTGCGGGTCTGGCCGCATAACAAACTGAACTTAATAGTCGTAGAAAGGTAACAGTACCTTCATTGAATGTTAAAACACTGCATTCCTTGTCTTCTTTTGTTAGTTGGACTGGCTTGCTTGCTTTTCATGTGATTTTACCGTAATTATCTTGCAGGTATACATACTTTCCCTTTAGTAGACGCCAATTTGGGCTTCCAGGTCCTTCTCTTCTGGAGATTGACCATGACGAGAGACCAGAAGACGGGACACTAGCATCTTCTTTGGGGGTATTTAACTTTTCCTGTTCTTGTTTCTCTTTTTCCCCGTTCTTTCCCCTCTCCCCAACACACACACACAAGTTTTCATACATTTTGTTTTTGCATAATTGTGTCTTGGCTCAAATAGGTCATTGAGAGAATACATCAGAACTTTTTCTCCCATCACTCCTTAGACGAAGCAGATGTCAGAAACATTCTAGCCTCGGAGCAGCGGAAGATTTTGGCTGGTTGTCGAATAGTATTTAGCAGGGTGTTTCCAGTTAGTGAGGTGAATCCTCACCTACATCCGCTGTGGCAGACTGCTGAACAGTTTGGTGCTGTGTGCAGCACCCAGATAGATGACCAAGTTACCCATGTGGTTGCCAATTCCCCGGGGACTGACAAGGTAATGTTGCTAATTTTCAGTGCTCTTGTAACCTTCAGAAACGTTGAAGCCAAAAGAAGTGGAATATTATATATAGATACATAAATAACATTGGATTTTGGAACTACAAATCTTTTTTGTTTCTCTTTGCTGTAAAATGCAGCTGGGAAATATTCCCCACCCGCCACTCGGGGGGAAAACAAAGGATTGAAAATAATATATATATATATATCATAATGATCTTTTGGAATTTTGATTCTGAACATGACAGTAACTGTTTTGAGCAGGTGAATTGGGCTCTTTCCAACGGAAGATTTGCCGTTCATCCTGGCTGGTATGATATCTTCTCAGCTAAATTTGATTTCTCTGAGATTCTCTAAGCTACCTGGATTTAACAATGATTTATTCCCCTCTTGTTCTTAACAAATATATTAAACCAGGGTAGAAGCATCAGCTTTGCTTTATCGGCGGGCAAACGAGCAAGACTTTGCCATTAAACCACCACAACCATCCTAATCTCTCGGCAAAACTGAAAAAGGATTTCCAAGAAACACATTTGAGTTAGGATGAGTGTTCTTCAGGTCATGCCGGGTGGGATAGGGGCTAGACCTTGAGAGTTTCGGGCTAATTCTTTCCACCCAGTATATTCCGCAGCTTCACCTCCCCATTTTACCCCTGCCAATTTGCCGACGAAGAGTTTTGGCGAGCCATATGAGCCAGCCGTGAGCCTGCTGCTGTGCTTTGCGCTGATGAGTGATAATAGTTAGTTGAGCGTGGGGCCATTTGAGCAGAGTTTACTAAATCCCTGCGTGCATTTTTGCCATTAGATGGTAGCGGCCTCCTTTGAAAACGAGGTTTGGGGGATTGAAAACTCGAGATAAGAAAGATTAAATACAAGAAAGGAAAAAAAAAAAAAAATTTTAAACAAGTGAAACCAAAAGCCAAATAAAACTAACCATGATAAGTTTGATAAAGGTGGGTATGAAAAGAGAAACTAGAGGCTGTAGAATGGAGCCTCTTGAAGTGGGAAATGGATACTCGGTGGTCAATATTGGTTCACTACTAATTGGCAACTGAAATTGCTCCCAAATTTTTGATCGGTGACCTAACTTTCGATGGACTCATTCCACCCAATTAAATTGGCTTGGCTCTCAAGTTAAACTTCTTGAAGAATACTAAAAAGAAAAAAAGAAGAAAACATAGGGGTTTTCTTTCATTAATGGCCTTTTTTTTTTTTGGCCCCCCCCCCCCCCCCTC
Organism: Ficus religiosa; assembly: GCA_024759925.1. Classification (NCBI taxonomy): domain Eukaryota; kingdom Viridiplantae; phylum Streptophyta; class Magnoliopsida; order Rosales; family Moraceae; genus Ficus; species Ficus religiosa. The sequence goes on from JAFMPE010136700.1 coordinate 22,646, forward strand.
CCCTGTAAATTTGCTTGTAGTTTTTTTTTTTTTTTTTTTTGTGGGGGTTTTATATATCATGTGTTGGGACCCAAGAACAAATGGTATAAATTTAGTTTTCACAAATTCAACCCATAAAAATGAAGATTCAGAATGCTCATATTAAATTCCTACACCGTAAAACGGATTTAAGACTTCATTATTCCATCATAGGTTAGTTAGTCACTGATTTATTTTATTTTTATTTTATTTTTTCTCGAGTGATCGAGTGTGAAAAAAAAAATTAAATAAATAATTACGTTGGACTTGTTGGTCTCGTAATTTTGTATTATAGACCGTTGCGTTGACATTCTCAGTACGGTTGGTTCGAGTTCTGCCACGTAGGGTGGGGAATGATGGTCAACGGATTTGTCGGAAACGTAAAAAAGAAGTAGAAGGAACATTGCAATTGGAGCCAGGACTCCTATAACTTGCGCGTGCGTTTGCTTTTCTAATTTTAGGCCATTACTCAACTGCGTTGCTTGCTTGCTTGGCTATGTACGCGACCGTAGTCAACATCAACGTATAGCTAACTTGGGCGACTTAAAAATTTGCTTTGCCAGTCAAAGGGTAGTAAATGATTAGGCCATATTTATACGTACTAGTTGCATGGTTCTACTTGGTAGTCCTCTATCTGTCACTCTTGGCAATGTGCGACATCAGAATTGTGGGATTCGCTCTATGTGAGTTGTAATCTTAGATGACACCAACACGTAATAGAATTATTATAACAGGTGCAACGACGAAGTCAGGATTTATTGGTAGGAGGGTCAAAAATTTTTTAGATCAAGGTTATAATAACATATATATATATGTAACAGTTTTTGTTTATTAAATTTATGATTTATTGACACATGAAAACATCAGTATTATATCTAAATAGGACATCATGTCACTGTCAGTTATATATAATTAAAAATAAAAATAATGCAATAAAGAACATGAAATTGAAGTGTTGATCTTAATATCTTCATGATACCATAGCCATTGAAGTTTCACATCTTGAACTCCAAGTCTAATATATCACTTGCAAAAATGAAAAAAAAAATTTATACACTTGTAAATAACATTATTCTCTCAATAAAATTGTGGCTATGTTAAATTCATATATCTCAAAAGATCATTTTTTTTTCTTAAATATAAGTTGCGCTCAATGAACTTTTATAAAGACAAACTCATCTATAATTGATTTACTACTAAATTTTGTAGTAATTTCCTTTTCAATGTAGATGATTAAGCAGTCATTCAAAAAATTATCTTCCATATACAACACAAACACCATTACAGCCCATGAGTCCAAAATTCTTCACAAAAAAAAAAAAAAAAAAAAGAAAGAAAGAAAGAAAGAAGAAGGCTTGTCTAAGTTTATCCCAAACTAAATTGAAAAAAAAAAATTTGTATTTAAATTTAGAATTAGGCGATGCTATTTCTAATTTTCTTAGCTAAAATCCAAAATAAAAACTAAAAATCACTAATTTCTAGCAAGATATTTCCAATTTTCTAATCGGAATTAGCATATTATCACAAAGACATAAGCGCAAACAAAACATTAAAAAAAAAATCAGAAAAAACATTAGCACCATGGCCCATCAGTTCCACATTAAGACAAATAGAAAAATCATAATTAAATTAAAAAAGAAAAGAAAAGAATTAGAACAAGAAGTGAGAAAAAGAAATACAGACTTAAAGCGGAAACGAGCAGTTGAAGAAAAATGAATTGACAGACTAAGACAAAGTTGTCTCAAGTTGAAAAGAAATCCAGTATAGTCAATTGATGAAAAATTAAAATCACATCTTTAACAACAGAGCAAATTTCCAAATTTGTTTGGGAATAGTAGAATGAGAAAGTGAAGGTTTTTTAGTTTATGTGTAGACAAAATATTAGTATAATAGGCCGATCTTTTAAAAAACTAGGCTATTAAAATTGTAGTTCAGATTTAGATTCTAGGTCAACCTCTAAGCCCACTAATGTATATGGATTTAATAAAATTATTTTATTTTTTTAAAATCTAAATTATTTGTCCAATAAAATATAGAGAACTCTTAACTAATGGGGGGTCAAGACTAATTTATGCACATACTAATTTTTTAAAATTAAAAAAACACCATTATATAAAAATTTCAAAAAAAAAAAAATAGAGGGGACCTCCACCATTGATTAGGTGATATTCACTTTTGGGTCCATCTAGTTCCTCTCTTAAAAGCTCTTGTAATTGATCTGTCGGTGAATGTGTGTGTGCTTGCTGTCTATACCAAAAAAAAAAAAAAAATATATATATATATATATATATATTTAGCATTATCTCGACTAATAGAAGAGAGAGATCATCAAGAGCTATAAAAGTGTTCACGTCCCTTTTTGGTCTGAATGGGAGTAAACCCGCGCCAAGTAGGCCAATGGCCAATGGGGGCCTTGATTGGAATCTCATATGAGTTTAATCTTGAAGATTTCAATTCACAGGAGAAATAACTTTGGTGCCTGTTTCTCTAGTGTCATATAACTGATATTCTGATTCACTTGTGAGATTAAATTCAATAGGAATTGTGACTTAAACAAATAGCATTAAAGTACTGATTCTACAGTAATCAAGATTGCTAGAGACACGTTGATATTTTTATACTCTTTAGTGGATTTAAGAGGGCAATATGATCTCACTTTATCAAATGCAAAAAATAAAAATAAAAATCTTGCAACACACACTTGCAAAAGAGAATATCTATGCTTATTGCAAGTTTATAAAATTTATATCAAAATTTTCCGATTCAAAAAAAATTCTTTTACTACGATGTTGTTTTTAGGGAAATTATTATGTGTAAAATTACTGGAGGAATATAGTAACTTAACACGAGAAAGATTAGAATATGATTTTGCTGGTTAATTTGGCCGTGCCGTGAACTTTGTGGGCAGAAATTTGTACACGTTTACATTCATTTATTAATTTATTAAATACTCACAAACAACTTCCCTAAAAAAGTAATATTCTCAATTGACTAGTCAAATGAGAGAAAATCTAGTACGGTTTTCTGGTCCTCTCCATTAATCTCCATTTCTTTTCTTTTCAATTCAAACGCAGTTTTTCAAATGTCAACTAAAAAATAAATTACCTCCCTATATCATTGGTGAGATACTGTATTTTCAATTTTTTCACAAAGCCTTTTCTGCATTTGAGCCGCTAAATTTTAGGAGGTGGTAAACGAAAAACATTAAATGGTAAATAGTATTTTATTACGGAATTGAGTAATCTAGCAAATTGACAGGCAAAACAAATTGGGAGATGCATATATATGTGTGTGTGTGTGTAAATCTAATATATACCGGAAGGTAATATTATTATTGGAGGGTAAATTTAGTGCTTAGATCAAGATCATTACGATGGTTTCAAACGAGAAGAAGAAGGAGGACATGAAGCTTCAACCCTTTTCATGGTGGTGTGACAGCAGCCACAATCGTCCCCATCAATCTCAGTGGCTTCAAACCAATCTCTCAGGTTATCATTGGATCTCACATATATATATACAAATTTAATCTACGTATATACATTTTTATATGTTGTCATGATTATATATATTTTTATGTAGATATATATTGTATTGAACTATTCTAGGGAATAGGGATTCTAATGGCGCATGGTTGGATATGCTTTTCCAATAATATAGACCTATATATACGTAAAACATGCTGATCTAGATCTTCTTCCTATAATCTCGCTTATGATCCCCAAATAACATGCACACGTTTTCTCAAATCCACGAAATCTATTGCCTTCTTAATAGTTTTGAAGCGTTTCTTTTAGATCTTCCATATCTACAATTTCATTTTAAGGATGGCCAAAAACCTATCGAAGTTGTCTGTGTTGGTTTTTTTTTAATTTATTTATTTTAAATTTCCTATTATGGCATTTCTGTAATTTAACTTAATGATTGACAGAAGATTAAAAATGCTGCTATTTAAATTAGTACTCTAGATTTAGAGAGAAAGAAATTAACAAAAGAAAAGTTTTGCCATAACTTAACGTCATGTATTCATGTGCTGTGCACAATTTTAAATTACTCGTGGATTTGTAAAAGCTGGTAATTTAATAATTGAAAACGATATTGCAGAACTGGATGAGAAGATCAAAGTCGTGCTGAGCATTATAGAAGAAGATGGAGACTCGTTTGCCAAGAGAGCCGAGATGTACTACAAGAGAAGGCCTCAGCTTATCAAAGTACTAGAGGATTTGCACAAATCATACCGATCCCTCGCTGAAAAATACGACCAGCTTCGATCTGATCATCACTTGGGTAATCCAAGATCCTTTTCTCCATTTAGATCCTTGAGGCAAATCCAAAACTACGAGGCCAAACTAGTATTGCCAGAGACACCAACTTCAGAGAATAATAGTACTAGTATTGATCCTGAGACATGTGATGATCATGATCATCATTTGCTCAACAATGCGAAGAAGACCATTTTTCAGACAGATGACATAAAAAAGGATACAAATGGGATAATATTCGGTGGAGATTTTGAGGTATTAGAATTGAGGGACAAGGCTGTCATGTGGAGCCAGAAGGAGGTCTCGGAACTGATAGAGGATCATCTGAAGCAACAGGCTGAGTTGGTAAGGAGAAATGAGGAGAAGAGAGAGAAGATAAATGAGCTTCGTTGCCAGATCAACAGGCTTCTTGATGAAAATGGAGTTTTGAAGAGTTGTTTGGCGAGCTCTAAGGTCGATAAGTCAAAGCGCAACCAATCCAAGAGTAGTCCGCTTTTTCTTGGAAAGCTCACTGGATGCGCGAGCTAATTTTTCTTCTAACAAAATGCTATTTATCATCATCGATGATTCTATCACTATCTTATAAAACCACTATGATGTCTGTCACATAGTTATTGAATTAAATCTAGTTATTTAATTAAATTTTGTTATGTGATTGTTTTCTTTCACTGATATGATATTGCATATGTTGACGTATTATGATGTGATATTTGTTATGTGATATTCATCTTGTATGTAGTTTTCTACTTGAGTTTAAATTTGCATGGTATGATCTTCATGCACAACTTTTACTTGATAAGAACTTTATACATGAAGTAAAGACTACTACAATTTTTGTTGATTCATGAATACTTAAAAGGAGTACAAAGTTAGATATCAACCGCAATAAGATTAATCATTGAGTGTGGGTGTATTATCTTAAAGGATTGACATTGTTGGATTGTGGTTTAAGATTTGAATGTTGAGTGACTTTTTATATAAAAAGCTTCTTCCATGTAGCTTGATCTTTAATTAATATAGCATGTATGTGACCATGCCACCACATATTTGACCACAAACATATTTTGTGGGCAGTTTTGTTGCCCATCTCGAACTCGAAACCTTGCTTATCTCGTCATCCTCATCGAGGGATAGAATATGTTAGCAGAGTTTTTAACGAACATTCTTCTTTATATGTGAGATAGTTCCTTTAATAATGCAGAGGAGATATGTTAATACTGATCATCTCATTTTTGAACTCTCGAGGAAAAAAAGGAAAAAAAAAATCTAAAGTAATATTAATTGAATTCAAGCAGGTATAATATTGTTCATATAGAATATGCATTTGCAAATTGCTATATATAAGTTTCTTTTTTCTGAAAACATTGAAATGTATATAGTTTTTCAGTAGCATAAATGATTTATAATAATAATACATGCTTTTTTCCCCTTTATGACGTTTTTATTAATTGTGCAACGCAAATGCCTTTCTGGCACCATAAAACTCAACAAGAAAAAACATTAGATGACTTTAATCAATATCCAATTACATATTCTTGATATTAGTTTGTTGTGGACTTAGGTATTTTCCCATTTTTCGATCTCAAATATGCAATTTTCACTCTAAATGGTATCATATTTCACTAGTGAAACCGATCTCAGTTGATGGTTGTTGATGCTAAAAATCTCCGGCACAACACCTAATGTGATTGCTTGGTTTGATCGGTCCTGCACAGTCACTCTGCAGTGGGTCACCAGCAAAAAAGGAAGCACCTCGAAGTGGTGGGGACACTGATGGGGTGTCTATCACGGGCACTCCAATGCTTAAGTCAGTGAGGGTACCGATGAGCAGGGGGAAGGGCAGAGTTTTGGCAAGATAAACGTCTATAAATAGAGGGTCAGCCCAGGACGTTCTCCACCGGCTCGAGTGTTCCTGTGACCCGATCGGGTTGAACTCCGAGTGCTCTCGGCGGGTAGATATGCTTCAGGCGTACAGGCATTGTGTGTCCAATAAGCCAATGCTGCATGTCCATGGTCTGGTGTCGGGGGGACACTATGGTGGACTAATGCCTGCACCAGTGGGCATAGCCCCAGTCTGAACAAGCAGCGGGTATCGGCGATGGGATAGGCGCAGGAACAAGCGGCATGTCAAGTGTCAGGCGGCGGATTGAGTGTTGTGATAGGGCACCAGTGTCAGCCTGTACAGAGTGGTGCGACGTGGACAGTGAGGGACCCACTGAGCTAGGGGGTACTCAGGAGTTGTCCGGAAAGCTCTGCCCAGGCCAATGGCACGGGCCCCGGCCTTGACCTGTCCTGGGTACACAGCACGTATTGGCAACGATGAAATCGGGCCGATCAACTTGGTTCTCTGGAAAGAATGACTAGTTGGCTCGTGCCCAGTCAGTTGTATTCGTTCAATGCAAAGGAATCTGGTTTTAACATCCTCACATGACCGGTTCACCTCCGGAAAGAGGATTCCGTTGATGGATGAAATTGCACCATCAACAGATCATATACGTAATATTAACATGAATGATATTTTTAAAAAATGCACATCCCCCCCGCCCCCCGAAATATGATTAATTTAGCAACCTTTTTATTTATTTTGATACAGAGGGAGACACTTTACTCATGATACATAACCTTATTGGTTGGCGCCGCATTAATTGTATTGGTCTTAAACTCTATTTCCTTTCCCTGAGATTGGCGACCCAATTTTGTTGCCAATCAATCAATCATATATATACTGTATGCATATATATATATATATATATAGCTATCTCTTTAGAAACTAAAGCATGATACAAACAATGGTCGATAAAGGTGATTGATGTTGCTGTCAACTGGTGATAATGCTTGTAATTACTATGTATAAATGAGGTTGGCCGGATGACTGCTAAGATAGTGGAATTACAAGTCGAGTGCTTTTTATCAATTTTAAGATTAACTAAAAATTAGAAAACAAAAATTTTGTTGACTTAAGTAAATAATTTCTTAAAAATATCGAATCACAAAAGATAAGCCAAAAAGAAACACTGAGTGAGTGCGCGCACTCGCAGAAACATCGCCACATATCTCTCCCTCGCTCGCACACTCTCTTTCTCTCTCTCTCTCTCCCCGAGAGCTCAACATCGCCGAACATCGTGCAACTGTTTCTGTGTCGTCTTCCTCTCACGCCGATCTAGGACTTTCTCTCTCCACATTCCCTAAGTTTTCTCTCTTTTCTTCATATGAAACTCTAACACTATGGAGCGTAGACGAACCGACAGCCCTGTTTACTCCCGCCAATGGAGCAGCGAGTCCGGCACCACCGCCGCTGCCTCCGGCGGAGGGCAGTCGTCTCCGGTAATTTCTCCGGCGCGTAACCGCCACGCGCGGTCTTCGTCCTCCTCCGGCATCTCCAACATCAAGCGCACTCAGAACTTCGCCGCCAAGGCCGCCGCTCAGCGCCTCGCTCAGGTCATGGCCTCGCAGACGGCCGCCGACGACGATGACGACGAAGACGACGGAGACTTAGGTTTTCGGTACAGCGCTCCGCCGCCGCTATCTCTTGCGAGAAATGTCAACAGCGGCGCTACTAAACCTGCCGTTCCGCCTGCTAAGACCACTAGATCTCCTTCACCAGCGGTAAAGTAAAATTCACTGACCTTTTTGGCAGCTGAAAATTCACTTTTACAGTTAACGGAATTGTACTCGGAAATGTATTATTTGTGCGGCATTTAGAGAGATCCGGTTTGAATTTGATGCAAAAACAATGTGGCGTTATGATCTGGTTTTTAGCTTCAGCAACGAGTTCGTTGTTTTTAAGATCATGCTAAGTAAAGTTCACTAAGCTCCGGATTTCGGTTTTAACTGAGAATTCACTTATTTACTTCGTAGAAGCAGCATTTAGTTGCCGCCAAATCTCGGATTGTATTCATAAACGAATTAATTGATTGACATTTAGAGAGATCGGTTTCTTATTTGGCAAAACAATGCATGGCCTACGATCTATGCAATTGCTTACTTTGTTGAGCTAGAGTATGTCGTTGGACGATGTATCGTGGAGATTCTTTGTTTGAATTTCCTCTATTCTTAGCCAATTTAAAGATCAGGTCTTCATTTTACCTAAATTGAGAGTTACCTAATAATTAGGGTAACCAGTAACTAAGCCTATTTTTTGGGTAAAATTTCTGCCAGTTGGATTGTTGCTTTCTATGGATCTAGAGTAATAAATGATGGTAGAAGTTGGAGCTTGAAAGTAGAAAGCTAATTGGTTTTCTCCTATTTAATTAGTTGGCTCGGAACTTTGTAGAGGAAACACTGTCTGCGCGCTCCACATCGGCTGGAAGGCCGTCGGTTCGTCCTGCACCGTTGGCACCACCAAATAAAACAACGCTAAGGACTGCAGTTTCTATGCCACCCATGGATAGTCCTATCAACAATAGGCAAAAAGAAAATAGGTAAGCAATCTTTTTGCGTGAGATGTACTGTTCATTAAAAGCTTACACATTATTTTGGAATATGGAAGAACTATCTTAAGACTAGAGTTACTGAAAGCTTCGAAAGACTAAACTAACTTCTTGGATGTGCTTCAACAGTCGCTCCACAGAATCCATAATACTGATACTTATCATACTTTTACTTTGTAACTATAATCGGATACAATAATAGACATCTAAATTGTCTATGGACTTGGGATTGGCATTTGAGTTAAATGAACGCTTGCATGTTTTTAGTTTAATGGTGGTGACTACAGTTGAGCCAGTCATCATAGTATACTTTATTGCTGGTGACTGCAGATTCTTGTCAGAAACAGGACCGTACAAGTCAAAGGATTCAGGAGATCAACGTGAGGCTTCTGCACTTCGTGATGAAGTATGAACATCGACTTTCATAACTGCAATGTCATCTTGCTTTTTGGTCAATCCTATAGTAGGAAATTGAAAAGGGATTTACATTTTGTTTTCTGTCAAGACGACGCTGAGATTGAGTGTTGACCTTGCAGCTTGATATAATACAAGAAGAGAATGAAAATATTCTTGACAAGGTGCAGGATTTTCTTTATTTCTTCATGAATGAAGTTACTTTAAATTTTATATTTAGTTAAAATATTCTGGAACTTGTTATACAGCTCAGACACGAGGAAGAGAAGTGTGAAGAGGCAGAGGCCAGGGTTAGGGAACTTGAAAAACAGGTACTTGCATTCGTTTGTGTTTTAAAATTTTACCAACTTCATTGTATTTTATGTTGTTTTGGTAACTTGGTTTACAAAAAATTTCATGTGTAAAGATGTATGAAATGTGTCAGAAGCAACTTTTGAATTTTTCGCATTCATCAGGTTGCTGCTCTTGGGGAAGGTGTGTCCTTGGAAGCTAAACTTTTGAGCAGGCGAGTTCAAGACTTTACTTAAAACAACTGTTGTAAGGTCTCTTCTTCCTCCTTATTTGCATATCTGTGTTAACCTCTGCCACTTAATTTGCAGAAAGGAAGCTGCACTACGTCAGAGAGAGGTAACTACTGAAACTTGAAGTCTAGATTTGTCATTAACACGTCAGATAACTTCCTTGAATTCCCTCCCCCACCCCTCTTGTAATTGGTGTATACTACTGGACAGTAGGAACTATATCTTTTGCATATTTACTTGAAATTGGAGTGTTTGGAGTATGAGAGTTATATGTTTGTCATAGGCTGCACTCAAGGATACTAAACAGTCAAAGGGTGTGGTGGATAAGGAAACTGCGTCATTACGTTCTGAAGTTGCGGTAAGTCTGCTACAATTCACCCTTGTGCTTTTATCCAGGTAGTAAAATAAAAAAGAAAAATGATAGCTTTCTGCTAAAAGTTCAAAGAATTGTTGGGAGCGTTTACATAAACTTTAAAAAGCAACTCTTTGAGAAAGGTAATCAAAAGTCTACTGTTACAGTTTATCTTCTGTTTCTTGTGTGGTTTAGAATGCAAAAGGGGCAGCTGCAGCAGTTTTACAGCAGCTGCAAGGAGCTGAATCTGAAGTAAAAGCTCTTCGATCAATGACGCACAGAATGATATTGACTCAAAAAGAGATGGTTTGTATTGACGTTGTTGCGTTTGACAAAAACTTGTTCTGTCAGGCAGTCTTTAATTATCTAGTGTTTCAACCTTTCAGGAAGAAGTAGTTCTCAAGAGGTGTTGGCTTGCTCGCTACTGGGGCTTAGCTGCAAAACACGGTAAGCTATTGGCATGTTATTATCACCTAACCTTCTTATACTTTTCACTATATTATACCATTCTTGGCCCATGAGATAGTTATGGAGACGTTTAAACCTCTATAATTACTTTCCAGGTATTTTTTAGAGATTTATTATATCCTGACCTTAAAATGTGTTGGGGAAAATACCCCTATACCCAATGCGCTGTAGAAAAATAAACTAAAATAGAAATATAGAGAAGACAACGAATTTAAGTAGTTCGGCAAAATTGCTTACGTTTACGGGAGAGGGAGAATAAATTCACTAACACTTTTACAGTTATGCACTCAGTAAACACTCTCAACCTCTTTCTACCCAAAACCCCTTACACCCTTTGCCTATCTCTCTTCTCACTTTCTCAAAAGAAGGCACACACACTCGCTATTTTTTTGAACACACACACACGCACTCTCTTAACATAACATACCTATTTATAAGCTCTCAATGGGACACAATAATACAACTTGCCCAAACTCATAAAATAGAAACTTACCCAAAACTAATTTGAGTCATATACCTAACAATCTCCACCTTGAATCAAATTCTCTCACCTTACACTCACACTTAATAAGAATAAACTTGTGTCAAGTTCAAACTCTCATCGAACTTGACACAAGAAATTGATTTCTTCCTTTTTCAAGTTTTGTCTTCTGTTGTCACCTTCACCTTGTTGCAGTCTTTCAGTCTTGCAACTTCTTTCACAACGGACAAAGACTTTGCTTGACATGGCTCCACCTTTACAGCTCCGCCTACAACTTTTTTCCCTATCAGTTTGTATAGGTTCTTCACTTTTTCACCGTTCATGGCAACCAAAGCAACTATTCTGACTACCATATAACCAGTGTTAGCGGAATACTCACAACCCAAAGTATCCAAAGCCCCCAAAGAAATTAAACTTCTCCTGAGTTAAGGAACATGCCTAACATTTTGCAGTGTCCTCACAACTCCATCAAATATCTTCACCTTCACAGTACCTATTCCAATGGCTTTACAATTCGAATCATCAACCATCAAAAGTGTACCAATGTCACAGGGCTTATAAGAATCAAACCACTCCTTGTGTGGACACATATGGAACAAACATCTAGAATCTAAAATCCAAGAGTCAGAATCAGCTCCATCAGTGGTAACAAAATATACATCATCTTCACTGTCATACCTGTCACCAACAACATTTGCAGCTTCTGTCTCATGAGCTTTCTGCATCTTTCTTCTTCAAGATGCCTTGTCAGTTCTTTACAGTTTCTCATAAGATGTCCTTTCTCATGGTAGTAAAAGCACTCAACATCCTTCCATGAACTAGATTGGGAACGGTTGTCTCTCCTCTCATAATATCTTCCTCATGTCTTACTCCTATCCCTACTCGCATCTGACTTCTCCACAAGAACTTGTTTAGTATGAGATGAACTACTAGGTTGTTTCATGTTTGCAATCTCCAACAAAACAGTTGACACCTCATCCACGGTCAACGTAGTTTTTCCAACCAACAGCGTAGTTACAAAAGTCTCATACGATTTGGGTAGGGAGGCCAACAAAATTACCGCTTTATCTTCCTCGTCAATCTTGACCTCTACACTTAATAACTGAGTTATACACTTGTTGAAATTATTTATACGATCTCTAACATCACTTTCTTCACTCATCTTCAACTTATACAATTGCTTCTTCAGATATAATCTATTTGTTAAGGATTTCGACATATAAACTTTTTCTAATTTTTCCCATAACTTAGAAGGAGATTTTTCGTTCATAACACTATATTTCAATTCAGGAGCCAAACTTAATTGAATAGTGCTTACCGCTCTTGCTTCCAGTTCTTCCCAATCTTCATCACTCATTTTTTCCGACTTTTTCCCTTGCAGTGCTTTCAGAAATTCCTGCTGTACCAGAACATCTTTCGCCGTACTTTGCCAGCTGTTGAAATTATTCTTTCCGTCAAAACGTTCGATCTGATTAAACCGTACTCTAGACAGCATCTTGATTTTTTTTTTTCTTCAGATCTTCAACCTGTCTTTGATACCACTTGTTGGGGAAAATACCCTTATATCTAATGCGCAGTAGAAAAATAAACTAAAACAGAATATAGAGAAGACAAGAAATTTATGTAGTTTGGCAAAATTTCCTACATCTACTAGAGAGGGAGAATAAATTCGCTAACACTTTCACAATTACGCACTCATCAAACACTCTCAGCCTCTCTCTATCCAAAACCCCTTACATCGTTTGCTTATCTCTTTTCTTACTTTCTCTCAAAAAGAGGCACACACACTATTTTTCTGAACACATACACACACACACACTCTTAACATAACATACCTATTTATAGGCTCTCAATGGGACACAATAATAGAACTTGCCCAAACTTATAAAATAGAAACTTACCCGAAATTAATTTGAGTCACATACCTAACAAAATGTGCTCCTGTGTGAGGGTTTTTCAGCTTACGATCACCTTTACCTTTACCTCACCATCTATACATATTTTCTTCTTTGCTTTCCAGGTATCTGTGCAGATATTGCACTGACAAAATATGAACATTGGTCATCATTAGCACCTCTTCCATTTGAGGTCGTTGTTTCTGCAGGACAAAAGGCTAAGGAGGAATGTCAGCAAAAAGGTGTGTATTTATCAGGTTTTCTTCATTGTGGATCTATACTTGCTGTGATATTTTTCCTTAAGTGACTCGTATAGCTCCTTGAAACTGTGTTAGTCGTCTTTATTTTTTTGACCAGGTGATGCTGATACAGAGAAGAGAGGTAAACTTGTTCAGGACTTGAATGACCTGACCGGAGAAGGAAATATCGAGAGCATGCTTTCCGTTGAAATGGGACTGAAAGAACTTGCTTCCCTGAAGGTGCCCATCTTAAATTCACTGATGTATAGTTTCTTCATCGTTAAGGTGTTGCGTTGTTTCTATACCGAGTAATATAAATGTTGTGCTTACAACTTGAAGGTTGAGGATGCTATTGTGCTTGCATTGGCCCAGCAGCGGCGTCCTAACTCTGCTCGCCTATCCATTTCGGGTGCGTTTTGTTCACCTGGAGACAAGCAGCTCATGTAAAAATAAAATTAGTTTTTGAATAAGGCCTCTTCCTTTTATGGATTCTGCTTGTAGAAATAGTTTTGTAAGTCGTTTTAATCGGTTTCTGTTTACCGATGATGATAATAGAAATCTTCTATAGCTCTTTATGTGGAAAATGTTAAGAAGTAAGGGTATGAAGCAAACTTAGGAAATAAGTTTACCAATTTGTAGAAATTGGAAAATGCTGTTTACCAATTTGTTAAAAATTAGTTTTCCAGGAATAAATAAGTTGTTGCTCTGAAGTTTTCTTTGATGTTCTGCTTTTCATAATCTGTAACTGATGATTATTTTCTAAAAAAAAAAATTTGTGATGTTTTCAGAAATCAAATCACCTGGTGATCCAAAGTTTATGGAGGCATTTGGTAAGTTATTATAAGTACTTCCTAATGGATTTTGCTTCAGAAACCGCTGTCATGATCTGATACAGAGAAAATATATAATTTTCATCTTCCTACTGCTACTTCGAGTCCAAGTTATTTCCATGACACGACTGGTATGATTTTTCCAGCGAAAAAAAAAAAATCCACTGGTAGGATACTAATACTTGTTTTCTTATAGAGTTGAGCCCTGAGGAGTCTGAGGATGTTCTTTTCAAGGAGGTATGGTGTTACCTTGAAGATAATTGCATTTGCATCTCATTCATCTTGGACGTACTCTAGAAATTAATTTCTTACGGATTGGCATCCTTAATGCAATTACTGTTGTAGTCCTTCTGCAAACACTTGAACAATCCGATCCTTGGTATTTTTATTATGGTACCATTAACTGTAGGTTCTGGTTAAGCATCTGATATTCATGACAGTTTTTCGTAAATTTTCTACGGTTTTTGAATAGCATGTACCTATGGCAATGGGAGACTGTACGGATGTGATCAATTTATCTGTTTTGGTTTTCATCCACCTTAATATACCCTTTTACATTTACGTTTGCCAACACTGTTAAATAGAGATTCGGCTTTGTACCATTGTTGTCAAGCACAATACTACTAGTCTTCTCCTGTTACTCTTTGATTAATGGGCTTACATGGAATGGTCTATTTACCCATACATTCAAATTGAACAGGCATGGCTTACATATTTCTGGAGAAGAGCCCAAGTAAATGGAATAGAGGAAGACATTGCCAAAGAAAGACTTCAGTTTTGGATTAACCGCAGCGCACATTCACCAACCTCTCACGATGCCGTCGATGGTACTTGCAACTATGGTCCTTGAGCCCTCAATTTAGAATAAAAATCAAGTGTGTCATCGTGGTGGAACGTTGTCAAGTACCTTCAGTTATATTTCAATATTTTATTTTTAAGGAATTAGCTTGTTCGGATTTTGCGTCTACTATTATGAATGTGCAATTGCGTGCATGCTTGGTCTAGACAAATTTAGGAGTGAATGAATCCTTGCATGCAAAATCAATGCACTGTGTGTGTACCGTGTTATAGTCAGATTCGGGGTTTTGGCTAAAACGAGTAATTAATTGTGGCTGTTTTTTATCAGTTGAGCAAGGTTTGATGGAGCTCCGGAAATATGGGATTGAGCACAGACTATGGGAAGCATCCCGGAAAGAAATAGACCACGACTCTTCCGCTTCTATTGCACCAAAATCTCCTGCCCATTGAAGTCCTCTGCCCATCCCTTCATCCTCTGTCTCTTCAATATTTTTGCTGTTTTTCCATTTTTATTTTTTATTCCCTCCGTTTAATGCCTTCTTTTCTGGCCGGCATGAGATGAGAAAACTAGTTTGATGCCCCTTGATTCTCTCATGAGCAGAGTACATTACCTTGTCTTTCCTTTTCTTTTCTTTTTTTCCTTCCTTTTTCTGGTTTATAACTTACGAGAGGTGTATATTTATTTCATATATAAGTTACCACGAGCTAAAAAGGAACCAAAAAAAAAAAAAAAAGAGATTGAAATATTCGTAAGAATTCAAGTCGAATATTTTATGAATCATGAACATTATTTTGTTGGAGATATCACGTCGCTGATAAAAAGCGACATGGCCTTGAAATCTAAAATTATTTGTCGTTTTAATATAAACGGCTGGGGCTGCTTCATATTTAAAGCATAACCGTTTGTCGTTTTTGGTTTAGAAGGTTTATGACGTTTAACACGAAAACATGTCGTTTACCCCGTTGTCGTTTTCCTCTGTTGTCGTTTAACAGGAAAACATGTCGTTACCTGTTGTCATTTTTAGTGTCGTTTATGCTGAAAAGCGACATTTTGTTTGAAGGCCTTGAGTTTTCTCTCGGCTAAGACGAGCAACATGTCGTTTTTAGTCTCCCACCACTCCTCAAATCTCGTTTTTAGTTTAGTGTTCATCGTCGTTTTTATGCATATGCTATTATTGTTTGATGAAACAACGGGATGTTACTCAATAAGAACTTAACGTCAGAATGTTGTTTACTGTATAAAGCTTGCTGGCTTATGCTAGGGGGAACTACAGGTTTTGTCTCTAAAATTTGTTATCGTCTAAACATCTACGGCATATCGTCTGAGTTCAATTTCTTGTGGTTTAATGCTTTGTTTGAAGTGAGTCTCAAGACCACACTAATTGATAGACGTGAAATGTGAAGAAATTCTACAGTTGTTTGAATAGTCGTTTTTTGACATCTTAGACAAATATTGGTAATTTTGAGTCTTACGTAGTCCATAGCATAATGACATGCTTTTTCGGTCATCTGTGTTTTGTCGTTTTTACTTCTTCTTCTTCCCTTCTCTCTCTTTTTTTTTTTTTTTTTTTTTTAGAATTTTCGTTTTTACTTCACAACAACATTTTTTTATGCCATTCTGAACTTCATGTCGCTTATGTTAAAAGAGGCAAGTCGTTTACTTATTGCATAACCAACTGTTGTAATGAATAAACAGTTGGAGCAAAATCAAAAAGAATAAAAAACAATAACAATAATATACATTCACAATATAAAGAAATTAGTGATGACTGATGGAAGCTTTGTAGCATGTAAAGGACCTCCTACCGTGTGTGTGCGTGTGTGTGTAGACTACTCAATTATCCGGCAGAGGCGTAAATACGCCACCTACTTGCGGTGTAGGCCTGTCAGATAATTGGCAGGAGTTGGACAGGTGGCGAGGGTAGAGGAATGGATCTTGGCCGCAAAGTTTGTATGATAAAATAAGTGCGAAAAACGTACTTGTCAGATGAAAAAATAGTTAAATAAGCAGATGGGGGGGTCAAAAGATAATTTAGGCAACAGTTTGAGTAGGATGAAGGTAATAAGTGTGAAAGGGGAAATCAGGTTTTGTAATATGATGTGGAGTAGATTGCAACAAAGGCGCCGCAGTATGTATCATCCTCCTTGAAGCAATGTCTCACGTGTGTTATTCACTGAAAAAACGCACTGATAGAGGTCTATACTCACGCCCATTTTTGCTCTACACCAACTCTTTTCCCCTTTTACTACTCTGCCCTGCAAAACTTAAAGCTGTGCAACTTTTCTTTCCACGAGCCTCAGCCATGGAGCCATGGAATCGGGCTTGATTATCTTGGCCCAGTCCTCTCCGAAAATCAGAGACAAACAGGAAAGGAAAAACACAAAGAAATTATCAATTTTGTTTCCGTTTCAAAATCAAATTTATGGATTTTAATCAGAAGTTATATTTAAAAAAAAAAAAAAAAAAAAAAAAAACACCTACTGTTATGTGTTTTAGAACAAGAGGGAAACAAGTTTTCAACCAAAAAAAAAAAAAAAGAGATGGAACTGAGTTTTTGTATTGAATATCAAAATGCTTCGTTAAAAGAGAAAAACGAAAATTCATCGTTTTCTACTTGTTCAGAAAGAACCGGCGAGAGTCCACGTCAGTAACAATATCTGCGTTATTTTTCCGCCGAGAGTGTATGTTATCATATCATGTTGCTTCGAGGACAAGATTTGGTGTTTTTTTTTTTTTTTTTTTTTGGGTGGGGGAGTTGATGCTGCTTCTTTCACGCTATCTAAAGTGGGCTCTTCTTGATTTTTCACTCTACTTTATCTTCACCGACGAGGATCAGATATTAGCTTCTCAAGGGGGAGTACCCCCAAGTACGGCCTTTCAAGGCATGACCTTTTTTCTCTTCTCTTCTTGCTCATTTCATGCTGTAAATTTTCCATTGAAGACCAGATCCGGGCTTTTCCAAGAGGAGTTGCTACTTCATCTTCATGCCATCCATGGCAATATTGACAACAGAGTGTTGCCGTCAGTCATGACCCATGAATCCTTTTGTTTGTTTGTTTGTTTTTTTTTTTTTTTTTTTTTTAATCACAAAACAAAAGCAACAACAGAAGTATGGGTCCCACTTGCATACCAGCTAATTGTTTCCAGTTTTACCACTTTCCTGCTGCACCCTCACAGTTTATGCACTTTCTTTTAATTACATAAACAACTCCCAAGTTGCTCTCTGAATAATTAAGTTACCGGATACGTCACACACACAATTTATGGAGCTAATATATATTTATATATATTACTTTACACCCGGGACCATCGAGAGAGAGAGATGATTAAAACTTGATATTGGGTTTGTCATCTCTCAGATGGAAGGTTGTAAAATGGCTGTTGTTAGAAGGTTGGAATCTTTTTTTTTTTTTCTCTCTCTCTCTCTCCCCCTCTCTATAATGGGCCTTCCTCAGAACCCTTTTTGTCTCTGTAATTGTGAGGTCTCTTTCACGCTTGGCTATGGCACTAAGCACGCTCCTGCAGGTTTTCTAACAACAGCTGCCTACTTATCTACTACTAAAATACCACTAGTATGGGCGTTGATCAAGGGCTAAACTAAAACTGTTCTTTACACACACACACACACACACACACACACATATAAAAAAAACAGGAAAATTTTTTTGCAGGATGGATGGTCACGAGCGCCCTACAAGATTATAAAACTAGCCTTGCCCTTCTTTGGTGGGACAACAAAAACTCGGAAAAAGAAAAGCAAAGCCAAAAAAAAAAAAAAAAAAAAAAGGCATCTCTTTTGGTGAAAAGGTGCGCATGGGGAAAGGAGAGAGACAGTAAAAATGTATTATATATTCAGCTCCCATGTTCTAAAGGTGATTTTGACTCCAAGGAGCACTTCATTTCATGGATGAGTTGAGTTGAAATTTATAAGTTTAAATAGTAATTTTGATTAATTTTTAAAAAAAAAATAAAAAATTTTTAGAAAAAAAAGATAAAAATTTAGTTGATGGTGATGAGTTTAAACTCATCACCCAAACACCCAATAATTCTCTTTTTTAATTTACAAACAACGACACATTTTACCTGAAACTATAATTAGGATAATTATACCTTTAAAACGGCCTATACACACACACCTTCACAATTATAATGTTTCTTCGTTACCCCCACCATCTTATATTAAAGTAAAGGATCCTTCGTTTTGAAAAGACTGATATAAGGTGAGGATATTCAAAGAGCATTACCCTTCCACTTAGTCCTTTTTTTTCCTTATTATTTTTCCCCCTTCTAATTATTACATTGAAATCATGGCATTAGTGGGATATGTTTTGGGTTAGTTTTTGTTCTAAATTAATATAAATCCCTTACCTTTTTTTTTTTTTTTAATCCCCATTTTTCAAAGTTCCCTTGTGGAAGTTGGTTGAGATATGGACCACCTTTAAGGCACCACACCACCCTCCCCCTAAAAAAAAAAAAAAAAAAGGCAAAGTGGTAAAAAAGGAGAGGAGGGTTTCCAAGATGAAATTTGCCGGTGTGGTGGAAGAATGGAAGATAGGCTTTGCCCTTTTTTCCTCTCTCTCTCTCTTTGTGTGTGTGTGTGTGTGTGTTTGGGCAAAATTGTTTGGCTGATCTTTAACTTTGGTAACGAAATGTGGTGACAAATTAGCATGTTCGTAGCTAAGCACGCAGGAGTGGGGAGATATTATTTTTCTCCAACATGCTCAAGTGCAAATCATTTCCCCTCTTGACCCCCATCATCACTTTTCTGGAAGAATAATTGTATACATATATACATATATATATGTATATATGTATATATTTCCTTCTTCCTCTTCCATATTCCCGTTTGTTTTTTTTTTTGCAGGCCTTTTTCACTTGTCAGCTGGCACATGTATAGTAGTTCTCATTTGTTTTCACCCCCTATTCAATATCCATATTGCCACAACTCAAAAGTAAATTATATGAGGATTCCATAGCAAGTTCAAAAATATTTCTTCACTTATTACATGTAATCTTTCTTTCTCATTTTTTTTTTTTTAGTAAATCCTATTAATTTTTCGTCATCAAGCAATTAAAATAGCATAGTTTTTATATGGATTATGGGTTTTTTTTTTTTTTTTAAGATTAAAATTGGAAACAGCATACTAAGAATTTTCCTTAATTTGATTAGTAAAAATTGACATGTAATTTTTTTCATCCCCAAGTTAGTGCTTTCTCTGTTTGTATTCTTTGAAAGCAATTGATTTTTTTTGTTCCTTAATTTTGGTTATATGATATTAGTTTTAATGAAATTTCTCAAGACATCTCACATCAATAAATATGGGCCTATTAGCCACGCAACTTCAACTTAGTTGAGTCGATGGGAACATTTCTTCCTGTATTCTTTCAAGAGTAAAAGAGGCTCAACTCAAAGTCTCAATGACAAAATAAACATATAAATTTGGATTCATCTTTACTTGTCCACATACACTCAGCCATCAATAGTGCTCACTTTGCTGGGGAGACCAATCTCAAACTATATATCTTATCAGTGTCGCTATTTTTTGTGGCTCAAGTAGAAGAAAGGAAAAAGTTTTCTTATTTTTGTTTAAAAAGTCACTCAGCTTTT
The DNA here is from genome assembly GCA_024759925.1 of Ficus religiosa. NCBI lineage: Eukaryota > Viridiplantae > Streptophyta > Magnoliopsida > Rosales > Moraceae > Ficus > Ficus religiosa. The sequence goes on from JAFMPE010136700.1 coordinate 42,960, forward strand.
TCACATCAAAGACCAAAAATATATAAATCACAAAAAAAAAAAAAAAAAAAAAAAAAAAAAAAAAAAAACCTGTTTTCTATATGGAAACTTACAGACACAAGAAACTGTTGCTCCCACCCTAAATTTATTTTTTTCCCCGATGCACATTTCCCAATTTAAGGTGATCACTAAAAACCTTTTGAGTTTCCCCACCATCCAAATTCCAAAGTGACCCAAACCAAAATGCTAACCAAAGTTTTTTTTTTTTTTTGGTTTTTTTTTGGCACACTATAATCCAAAATTTACCTTAGGGTTAAATAGTAAAAATTGGAAATGGGTAGATATAAAGAAACAATATGAATATTTGTGTGGAATAGTGTGTAGATAAACATATCCATGTACAAGTTTCTTGTCACTTTCCCCAAAATGTCTTGGAAAAAATAAAACTTTAACAACCATTATAGCTGCAAAGAAAACAAATTCAAACGTGACATAACATTGACATAACAAGTGCATATTTTGTCCTAAGTCTGACGAACGATTGAAGAAGGGCAGGAAGGGGGAAAAAAAAAAAAAGGAAAGGAAACGGATATATTTATATTTTCCAGAATCGATGAAACTAAGCCTATGTTTTTTTATTTAAGTTTAATTTTAATTAAATTATATTTTTTATCTTAATTTTTAATTTTTTAAAAAAATTAACAAAATTTATAATTAATTTTTAAAAAATTAATTAATTTTAACTTAAAATTTTCATTTTAAATTGACTATATTTATATATTTTAACATAAGAAAGCTATTGAAATATAATAAGTATTTTTATTACAAATATAATCTAACAGTAAATTTATTTTATATCAATAAATTTATAATTAAAATATATGGAATTGGATTGTTTCATCTATAACATTTTTTTGAAAAAAATAATAATAATTTACAATTGACAAAAAATGTATGATAGTTTTAATCATTAAGGTATACGAAGGTAAACTACATCCAATCAAATGGTTTCTCTGGAACATTACCATGAATCACGCCATTTATCTGCAATTCCAACAGCGAAATGACAGGTACAAGTTGGATTTATTCTTATTGCTGTTTCTTCTTCTTCTTCTTCTTCTTTAATACAACTTCTTATTGCATTATTTATGTCTATAGCAATAACGTATTCTTGTAACTGTTACAATTACCGTGGTTGAATTGTCCATGAAAAATGGAAAGCTAGAAAAAGAAAGTAGCTCTCTCTCTCCCTCTCTCTCTCTCTTCAATTTAAGTGACTGGCTCAGATGGGTTTTACTCCTTTAGTCCTTGC
>JAFMPE010136811.1:1172-23608 GCA_024759925.1 Ficus religiosa
CTCTAGATCTCAACTTTAAAAATGTTAGTTAAAGAATGGATTATTTCGTCTTTTGAATATTGAATTTTTCCCGATTAATCTTTTTTTGTTAGAATTTTCATTAAAAATTTACTGAAAATGAGAGATTAAAGAAAAATACTTAAGGCAACCATCAGTACTAAACACCATCACAAATAAAATGTGGATTTTATCCGTGGGGTTTGTGTTGTATGACCCACCTTCTATTAGTGGATAGTGCATATCACCACCAGGTTAAGTGTTTTTTTTTTCTTTTAATTTCAATTTTTATATGACCAAAAAATGTGATGAAAGTTTAAGAAAGGTGCTAGACATCAATTTTGCTTAATAAAACTGATTAGCTTACCACGTTTTTTTTTTTTTCTTAAGATAATGAACGAGGAGACAAGAAGAGGGTCAGCCTATAATTGTAGGAGAAGTAAAATGTATGGACTTGATATGAAAATGTTGGGCACAAGTTTGAAGTACCTCCATTATTATAAAAAACCACTCAACTCTCCTCCTTTCACGCATGCTGTGCCACTCTACTCCTTCCACCAATTCCATAGTTCAAATTTCACATCTCCAAAATAATTGCATGTGTAGTATAGTCGTAAATTCGCATTATTTTTCATTTAATAATGTGATTTTCAGTTCAAATCCTCGTCTCAATCTTTTTAAAAGATAATTTTCTCAAAAAAAAAAAAAACGAATTGATAAGTAAATAATGATATTTATAATTTTAATACAAATTAATGAATTTTGACAGTAGGACTTCTCATTTGCACTACTAATATAAATTGTTATTTTAATAATTTGATTAATTTTTTAATGTTCAAATTTATTATTAAGAATAATTATGTGCTTCGTGTTATAAATTTAGAATGTTTCAACTCATAAATCAAATCCTTAGAATTGTTAATGTTTCTAGTAAAGAATTATTTTGTTCCGAACATGCAAATTAAGAGGTTTGTACGATAAGAAGACAAAAATAATAATGGTAAATTAATAAACCAATATAGTGGTCCTTTGGTGTTTTACTTTGGTCTTTCCTTCCGTGTCTTTCTCTGTTATACGACTTGACCGACTTAGTAAACACAAACAAAATAATAGCCTCCATCCCCCTCTCCCCAAAAAAAAAAAAAAAAAAAAAGAAAAAAACGTCAATAATTTTAATCTTAATCTAAACACCTTCTTTGTTCGTTCTTATTTGACAAACTCAACACCCCTTTTCTCACCTCCCTCTTGCTCTCAAAGAACACCATAAAAGACTCGCGCAAACAAAGTCTTTCCCTTAGCCTCTCTCTCTCTCTCTCTCTCTTAAAAAAAAAAAAAAAAAAAAAGACGGCCCAAGATCGTGTTTTCCCAGAAAAACAGCCAAATGGGTCCTGAATGCAACCGTTTCCACCACCATCAAAACCTTAACCATGTCCATGTCCATCAGAGGAACACGATTTTCTTGCCAATGTTGTGCTCGAGACCAGCCATCAAGGACGTCCATGGCCTCCCCCGGTGCGTCGACAGATCTTCGTCGTCATCTTCGGAGCCTCTGTCGCCGAGAATCAGCTGCATCGGCCAAGTCAAGCGCAAGAACAACAGAATCGTCGGTTTCCCAAACCCCCACAAATCACTCCCCAACAATAACAACAATAACCACAATAATATTGTCAAGTACTCCAAACTGAAAAAGTTCTTCTCCAGCAAAAACCTCACTCCACCCCCACTCGCCGGCGCCGGCGCCGGAGACTGCCGGAGGAGGAGGTCGTCGGCGACGGCGAAGGGTGGAAATGGGTGTTCGAGTTCGGGGTCCAGAGGTTTGTGTGACGGAGAGAAGTGTGGGGTCAATGTTGTGGATTTGGACCCGCCGTTGCCGGTGGTGAGGAGGCCCATTAAGGCCCAAAATGAGGAGGAGGTGGTGGTGGAGAGTCTCTGGAAGAGGAGATCCGGTGGGATGGCTTTGAAGGGCTTGCAGATTCATCATCATCATCATCTTCAACATCTTGATCAACCCACCACCGTTTGATTGAGTGACTTTTGTCAATGTTTGGGGGAGTTGGAAAATGAAAAGGTAGTGGTTGTGTTTTCTGTAAATGATTTGGGTTTTTTTTTTTTTTGTTTTTTCTTTTGGGTTTTGGCTGGGAATTTTTTAGAATATTGGTTGGAAAATTCAATGTTTCAACAAGACACTTACTTACATTACACATATGATATGTAACATCGATGGTTCTGTTCATGATCACATAATGTGGATTGTGTATTGTTCATAGATCTATTTTTTGTCTCTCAATGTTTTTAGTTGTCATAGTGGAGATATCAATAGGGAAAGTTACCCTTTGTTAGAACAAGCGTAAATTCACACTTGATTCTACCATAATATATAAGCATTAAAAACCTTCATCTTTATATTTAAAAAAAGAAAAAAAAAAGTTAATTTGCGAGGATTTAAATGTCATTATGTTCATGGTGGCTTCGTCTTTGATTGTGAGACGTAAAGGATCACAAGATTTTCACTCACTGTGAGATGTGAAAACTTAAGGTGCAAATCTAATTCATGGTCTAGCTATTTTTGGTGGTAAATTTGGTTTGGGGCCTTTTCTGATGAGTGAGTGAGATGATAAAATAATGAAGAAAATGGAAATGCTAGGAAACCACGTGCCTTCTTGTTGTACCAGCAACCAAGTCCTTCTTTCTGTCTATCAGAAAAAATAATAATAATAATTATTATTATTATTATAAATAAAATCCTGTTCTCTGTTGGTCCAGTTCAGACAAACTGGGATTTAAATGTCACTGCCTCCCTCGGTGATTGAGAAAAGGTAAATAAATAATTTAAAAAAAAAAAAGAAAAAGAATTGCCACTTTTGATGCTTTATCAAGGACCGAGAAGTCGAGAAAAAGCCAGCAGTAAGCTTTCATATATAGCATGGTGTGTGCGTGTGTGTGTGTGTGTTTTTTTTTTTTTTTTTTTTTTTTTTTTTTTTTTTTTTTTTTTTTGTATTTAGCTAGTTATTAGCAAACCAAATGGCAACAGAAGATTTCTAGACAAAAAAAAAAAAAGGCAACAGTAGATGTGATTGTTAATTTTAGGAACACAAACATATATACGGGGTTCCTTAACTACAAGACGTATGATTTGCTTAAAGAGAGGAAAAACTAAAAAAAAATAAGTTTGCTGCTCTAACAAATCGCTACGTTTTATTGTTGTAGTGATGCTTTTGTTTTTCCACTTAAGCCCCCTCAATTTTCGAAACATCCTCATTTTGGCGCATAAAATTTTCGAAACATCTCACTTAACCTTGTAAATTTCAAATTTTCAAAATAACAGTTTCCAGAAAATAATTAAAATAAATAATATGTTTTTAAAATATTTGTAATAAATAACAAATTTACCGAGTAAATAATTTATTTATGTCAAATTTGCATGATAAATTTTTCGTTTACCTGGTAAATCTGTTATTTACTATAAATATTTTAAAAACCTACTATTTACTTCAATTATCATGGTAAAATTGCTATTTACAATAATTTTCCCACCTCTTAGAGTTTAATATTAAAAAAGATGGCAAACGACGGGATTAAGTGCAATAATAAGGTATGAGACTAATTCTCTTTTTTTTTCATGTATTTTAAATGAAAATACTAATTAATTAAGTTTAAATGAGTTTTGAAACTTCAGATTAAAAAGTGTGAATAACCTCAAAGTTAGAAGGTAGGCAAGAGATTTATCTATAAATATAATATATATATATATATATTAATGAAGAATTAGGTGTTCCATGTTTCTCGAACAAAAAGATAAAGAAGGGAGGAAAAAGAAAAAGGGGGCAAAAGCAAAATGAAGGGTCGCTGTCGTCATGCAACAAAATAATTCAGCACCAAACAAATAAAAATGTTGCCCATGTCTGAAGAAAATCAAGTCCTCTTGTTAAAAAGAAAGAGGGTAAAGAGGTTAAACTCGCTTCCCCATACTTGTAACCACACTCTCGTCAACAAGCCTAGAGCTCATCTTTCAAGAAAAAGATTAAAAAAAAAAAAAAGTAATCTAGATTCTGCTACATAAAAACTTGACCTGAAAATCTAGAGGCTAAAATCTCTAGAAAGTTCGTCACCAAATTTGTTTCAAAATCCAACTTCGATGCTCGGTTTATGATGGGGACAGGACGGGAATGTACAGCGAACACAAATTCTGGGTGTTGAATGAGAGTTTTTCAAATTAGGACTACTAGAATTAGGTCTGCTTTTTGTTCGTGACCGACGTATCGATAAAACCACATGAGATCATGTGTTCCATGGCAAAAACATTAATTTTGACATGATACGTGATAAATAATTGCAAAGAAAAATGACATTTCTGTCCTATTAGAAACAGCGCCCCCCCTGGTCTCTCCGGTATGGTAGACTCGTAGCCGCTACTGGAAGGATGGGGGAGGGCGGAACACTGCAATATTTCTATATCATCATCTTCTCTCTAACCTCCTTTTCCCCACTAAACTAGTCACCTTATCTTCCCTAAGACATCCAAAAAGTCATCTTGGTAGACTTCGAAACTCTCGGTTTTCATAAATTGGGATGGAAAAAAAAAAAAAAATTTCGGTTCGCAGCATTCAGCCTTCGGCTATAAAACACAGAATTGATCGAGCAATTTAGCCCAATTTTACCCCGTCTATCCCAAAGAAAGATAGCTAAAAATACCAAATTGTAATGATTTTCCGAAATATATATATATTTATGTGTGTGTGTGTGCGCTACCTATGTGCGTGCGTGTGTGTGTGAAGAATAATGAAAAACTTGAAGTAACTTTAAAGTTAGTAGAAATTTACAGTATCGATCAGTATCATCAGTAGATACACAGGAAATGGTGATAAAAGCAAATGAGTGATGTCAAGACTACGATCCACTAGGAAGGGAAGGGAACAAACATTTTATGTGTTTGATGATGCTAAAAACAGAGAGATCCTAACACTTGACACTACGTTGTATTTATACAAGCAATAGGGGAGTTACCAGATCATTTAACAGTCTTGATCTGGACAACTTTTCGTCAACTCAGCCTTGCTCTTTATATGGAGTCCAGATGAGTTTGCTTACATCGACCTCGAGACCCCCACGACCTGCTTGTATAAGATGGCGATCCAGGACCTTCGGATCCGCACAGATGACATGCTGCCCTTTTCTGTACTGGATTAATTCCAGGGTTTGTAGGGTTGCTAAAATATCCTCTGCCTTGATGGCTGTCATGTCACTGAGCTCCTGCCCAAAAATAAAATAAAATTTAAAAAAAAGCCTCAACCAGAGTAAACAATGAAGAAAAATTCGATGAAGATATAATATCCGAAGCACGTTTAGAAAACATCTGGATGTGCAGATATCCAATTCTCGTACTTAATATTGATCAGATTTGGAAATCCAGCTTGGTGAACGCTAAATTAATAAGAAAGTTTCAAACAAGAAAACAAGTGCGCATGTGGATACAGATACACAAGCAGCAGGTGATCTGTCGCGCATAGAACTTTTGATAAACAATAGAACTTTCCATCCCGGCGATAACCTTGGTAGAACCCATTCAGCGTATAAGCTTTAAATAAAATTAAGGGCAAAGATGACAAGTGAAAAGGAAAGAAGAAACAGAGGGATGCACCACAGGGTCAGGGTTGTACACTCTTCTCAACTTGAAGTATCAAAAGGAGAAACGAGAAGAAAAAAGGCCGGACACGAGGATCAAAACTCTTCCTAAGAACAGCATATCATTAACTACAATTGAGCTCATTTACTATCCTTAACAGGTTACATATGAGTTTTCAAAGAATTCGGACTACGTTGTTCCATATGTATTTTCTGAAATGATGATTATAACCAACAATGCCATGGTCAACAAAGTTCATAGTTACATAGCACGCAATGGCCAAAAACACCTTCAATAAGTTCAAAGATGAGGAGATACTAAAACTTATCAAGGAAAATAGGACTTTAAAAAGATTCAGAGAATCAAGACCTTGATAGAAATATTGCCCTTGTGCTTTTTCAAGATGTCTAAAAGCACCCTGGTCCAGTATCCTTTGTAGCTCAAATGCCCCAAGTCAGAAAGAGGTCTTTCAGGTGTGCCAACTTTACCTTCTTTCTTAGAAAGTTCATATGCTGCCCATAGTGTAAACGGCATTAGCATTTGAAAACACGAGAAAGAAATGTAAGATACCACTTAAAATACTATTACTACAACAGAAATTTAGTAGCCGATAAAAGGAAACGTGCTCTTGTTGAGGCCTTTAAGCCTCCAGCGTGAGAGAAACACAAGAGTTGGTGAACAACTTATTCCCCACATCTTTTAATTTTCAAGGCTGCAGTTAGATCTAAAAAATAAAAATAGACTTCCGTTCAAGCAGCCCCAGTAACCCTATGTCTTCCTAAAAGAATGACATGCAAAAATTGTACTTCAGGAGCAAAATTATGACTTCAGAAGATTCAAAAAATAACTGATCAAAGTGACAGAGAGCTCACAGAAGGCAATCAAAAATTTTCCGTAGCCTTTCCTTTGATAAGGAGGAAGGGTAAGAATACATGCCAAGTTATACGACTCCTCAGAATGCTTTTCCTGCACATCAGGAAGGAAAAATAGTTACATTGTAATTTTAAGTCATCTCTCATCACACAATGTTACTTCTTTGACTTCTAGAAAAACTCTATGTTTGTGGAATGGAAAACAAATGTTATTACATCAAGCTTTAGGATAAAATAATGAATGAAACAGAACCATGATTTACCTTAGAAAAATACCCAACCATATGGCATCCTCGATCATCACACTCACACAATACGTAAAACAGGAAGAGATCAACATCATAGTAAAGGGTCTTGTGATCAAGAAACAGTTTTGCCAAATAACAAAGATTCTGCCCATAAACCTTGTTTTTTTTGCCGTCAACCTGTCAAAGAAAGATAGATCAGCTATAAACTTTGAATATATTGGGAGAGATGGAACACAAGTTCATGTTAAGATATGAGAACAGATCTAAATCTAAGCAAAGGGAGAATAGGAAAAAAATCACCAAATTCATATAGGCATTCTTAACATTTCACAACCTGTTTCCTAAAAGGCTACAACAATCACTAAAACGCTAGGCAAGAACAACTTACCTCAAACATTGAGAGTGTACCGCTTCGGTATATCTCATCACCAGGGGGATGCTTGAGATCACACTTCCTCTTCATATTCAGAATCAAAATTCAAAAGAAAAAGGAAACGTATCAGAATCACAAAACTAGGCAAAGCGATCAGCATAATAGGCAAGAGAAACCATCTTAGTTACATGTAATCATAGATCTAATTAACCATAGACTTACTATTGATTACTGAAAGCAATTTCTTTAGGAACAAGACACCGCAAAAGGCAAAATAGAAGAACTTGAAGCATGGCTCACCATATGCCTTTGAAGCTGCTCTTTGCGCTTCATGAAATTGAGGCAAAACTCACAAAAATACAACTTCAAACAGTCATTGTATTCTGGTGGAAAGGGGGAGAAGTACCATGTCTCAATCTCATACTTTCCAAGTTCAATAGTTGCTATATTTTTCACTTTTGTGAATTCTTCATGTTCACGCAAGCTAGCAGCGTCGAGCTCCTCATGGCCCTATATAATAGTGAAAGACATCTTAAGATTACATCGTCCCAATATTTGACAACATAGGCAGTGGAACATGTTGAAATATAAAACTATTGTTGGTCCAAGTCCTAACAGCTTAAGCTTTTGGGAGAATTGGTAAACTAACATGGTATCAGAGCGGGAGAACCTGAGTTCGAACCCCTATAATTGCACTCTTTATATGAACATTAAAAGCTCACTCATTTATGCCAATTAAATCACACTCTCTGTTCCCAGACACAAAAAAAATCACACTCAATTCCCAGACACAAATCAAGTTATTTACTCATGTGAATGGGCGCTGGGGCGAGGGATGAATCCTATTACTCAAGAATTAAAAATTCAATTATACCTGCAATCCATCAAGATCAATATTTAGTTTTCCTATTCCAATCCATACAACTCCTTTTATTGACTCCCTACCCTTATTCCAACCCATTATTCCCATTTATCCTCCGCACATGCATTGTCTATCATTTCTATGTCTCTCTATACTATGGTATTCATTAACAAACGTATTTTTTGGGACCTCTCAACATGATACAACAATGATTTGCTAAAACCGTAACAGCAAACATTTAATTACAACTGTGACTTGTACATACCTCAACATGTGTCTCATCGATTTTCCGCTTTTGATGACGAGTCATCTTCAAGCTTGTAACCTAAAAAGCCTCATAGCAAAATTAAGTTAATGACTAGTCAAAATGTATGGAAAAAACAAAAGATTTGAAAAAACACTCTTGAAGCTGTCTCCAACACTATGGAACATGTAAGCATAACTTGCAGCTCGTAAATGTAGTTTTCGGGAATGAGCTACTGTCAGAGAACACATAATCACCTTGTCCTCAACTTTCTCATCAACGTCAGTCTCCACTGATTCAAGATCAAGTTGTTCAAGCTTCACCCATTCATCAAGCCTCCTATTAACTATTATAAAAGAAGACAGGAAAAAAGAAAAAAGAAAAAAGTAAATGCTCCTTGGCATTGTAGAAACTAAGTTGATAATAAGTTATTGACAATTGTCGGATGAATCAAATAGGCAAATATCACTTGCATTTCTACGTTGACATCAGTGGGCATTTCAATTTTCCCCATCAGTTGTATGAAATAATATGATATTGATAAGGTAATCAACTAACAATGAAATGAAACAAAACCACCATACACGACCAATTTAGCATGATATATAACTACTATAAACCTATCTATCAAGGAGCAACAAGAAATTTCTGTACATAACTTTCTTCTGAGCTTCTAAGTTCCAACACCATCACCACCTCCACATATTAGCTAATCTTTATCACATCGTTACATCTCAACGACAATTCTAAGGTCAATTACTGTATTACTCTTTTCTCCACTTCCATATACCCCTAACATGGACTCTATTTCATCTTCATAAATTTTCCACTAAAAAAATCCCTCTTCCATGTTTCTTTGATAAGTTAAAGAAGCACTATTCCAAACTCTTAAAAAAAAAATCCAACCAACTCTGTTGTTTCTCAAGAAACATTCTACAACCTTTCGCTAACCAGCGTGTCTAGCAATCTCATCCTATATCACAGAAAGGGCAACATGCTCAACGAATCGTATCGACTATCCATAAAATTAATGGTGATTTTTAACACTTGATGGCATTAATACTTGATGGCATCTACCAAATGATTGCTAAGATTGACTGAAGAAATTGAACTGTCACAAACTCCTAAAAGCTTCCCCCACATCCCGGTCAAACGGCCTTCAAATCCATGTTCACTGATTCTTATTATATATCTAGCAACAAGACCAGCAATCAAACCACCCCAAATTCCCAGTGTTTTACAAAACTGTGTTAAATTAATCTCTAAATCGTGTTAAAAACCTCCCCTTCGGGAAATTAAAATAAAATGGATAATTTTTATATAACATAGAAGAAACAAAACAAGTGCATAATTAATGGAAACGAAAAATCCCAACCCAAAACCTAAACTTTGAGAAATTGGGAAATGCAAGAAAGGCACGCATAATTACCAACAAAATAATGACACCGGACACCAAACCACCCCAAACATACTCGTCAGAAACGAAACCCCAATTCCTCAAAACACAAACAAGTGCACAAAATCAATTTTCAACAACATCTTCAATCCAAAATCCCTAACCCTAGAATCGCAACAAGATTCAGTGTTTAAAAAAAAAAAAAAAAAAAAAAAAAAACCCTACATTCGGTGTAATGGACGTAGTACTCGTACTCGCCGGAGCCGGCAGCGGAAACTTTGCGGCGCTCGATGACCTTGACGGGGTGATACTTGCCGTCCCTCCACCGGCACATGACGCGCGTGCCGACCTCCAACGGAAGCATGCTCGCCTTTCGCCTCTTCAACGCCTCCTTCTCCGCCCCATCGCCGGCGCCGGCGGCGGGCTTCTGGTCGGCGGAGCCGTTCTCTTCCCTCGGACCTTCTATCGAACCCATTTCTCGATGTAAAGCTTCGGAAAGCCCATCCAATCACAACTTGAACGAACGAATGAGATTTCAGAAGAAAAGTGAACGACATATGGGCCGGGCCCATGGGCTCAATCGTTCACGCCTGTATAGAGAGAGAACGAAAAGTAGGGTATTTGCTTTCTTTAGCGAAAAAAAAAGGGGGGGGGGGGGGAAGAATTTGCTTAACCTTGATTAAGGGCCCGTTTGAAACTGCTTTTGAAGTTTGCTTTTAGATTATTAAAGAATCTACAATAAATTAGAAATATTTGGTAAAACCCTTGTTTCTATCCAGCAGATTCTAAAAATTACAACAGCATAATAGAATTTAAGAAGCAGGTCAAAGATTGCTTCTAAATAGCTGCTTCTACTACCATTTTACAAATTTACTAAAATATCATTAACAATAAATAATTATTTCAATATACCCACTTTATTTATCTACATACTAAACAATAAAACTATTTATTTAAGATTTACATATTATTTTCCTCTTTAAAATAATTTTAAGTTATAAAATTATAACTTATATCTTTATTTTGTAGTGTTTTTTTTTTTGGTACAAAAAAACATTTATTATAGTTTACACTCAATTTTGTATATTAATGTATAATTTATTGTTAAATCTAATTTTTTTTAATTTTTATTATGAACTTAAAATTATATATTTTCATAATTTGGTGTAAAATTTTAAAATGTTAGACAATAAAATATGTATACTAGGGTATTTATTTGACAAAAACATGGTATGTCCTTTTTAATCATTATACGTCTGCACAACAACTTTATTTATAGTTTACTAAACATCTATAATTCTACTTCTGATATTCACAGCAACTTTGAAAAAAAAATTTTACCAAACGCCTACCTGCTTTTAGTCATAATAACTTCAGTATAGCAAAAAATTTTCACAGCACAGCAACGTCGAACTGGGCCTAAAAACAGTCGGTTTCGGTTTCAAACTGAAGTAGTCGGTTTTCAAATTAGGAAACCGATGACTGTTTATTAATGCTTTCTTTTTTTTTTTAGGTTTTCTAACTTCGGTTTCGGTTATTTTCGATTGTTTTGGGTCCATTTCTTACTGGGAATACCTAGTGATGACCCGGAAGTTTGCTTGGGGTAACATGATCGGTTTTTAGTTTTTTAACTTATTTTTTGAGCTTTTTTAATGTTGAATACATCTATGATCTAGCAAACACAATTTGACGAAAACAAATATTAAATATGTTAGATTTGTAATAAAAATAAAACAAAATATTTATTTTGAACTTTGTTTGATTGGTTTCGATTTGAAACCAAAACCCATAAACCGGAACCAAAAATCAAGATGTTTAAGCAGAATTCGATTTGGTTTGGATTTTTCATTTTCGGTTGTTTCGGTCAGTTAGTTTCGGTTCTTCTAACAATCCTAATAGATATTCAATTTTCACTCGCCTAAGTTGGGTGCGGTATGCTCCCCTAAAGATGTCCCTGCCCCCATTTTTCACATGTCCCTGCCCCATTAAGTAGAATATTTCCAAGAAAAATATTATTTTTGATATCAAATATGTCATATGTTAAATTTGCCACCAAAGGCAAATATTAACATGCCTCGTGATCACCAGAAAAATGACCAACATTTATGCTTTTACTTGAAGCCAACTGAGGAGAAAAATGCAGTGTAAAATGAATTCAAGTCCAAAAAGAGACTAAAAGTCGTTGGAATACTAATTTAAACGCTCAAATCAAACGGAGAGCGCAATTTTAGAGGATTAATATGGTGAGGTTATTTACACTAAAAAACTTTACAGAGCAGGCACAGCAGGTGATACCTTCGTAATTTTCGGGTACACAGTTTACAAGTAGAGCTCTTTTTTGACTCCCTCCTCTTTAAAAATAGGACCACCAAAAAAAAGATACAAAAAACATTGCCTTCCTCTAATTTTAAATGTAAATGGAATAAGCCCCTCCACCCACTGTACAGTTACTCTCACAAAGAATATACAACAATGCTGCAAAAACCTCCCAATTCCCAAGCCCAAACCCGAAAATGTGACTTCTTTGCCAGGCGGATGCACTGGTGAGATCCCTGTCCCGGGGGATCCCCAGAAACTGCCTAGCACAGCTGAGCAGTTTCGGGAGACCAGAGAGTATTTTTCTGCACCCAAAATACTCATCTAGGATGATTTTCTTGCCCTCAAGTTACGTAATCAAATACCCAAAAAAGTGCGCCCCCATGCTACCCACCACGATCCAATGGCTCACCAGAACCGGCGTCCTGGTTGATTTGCTTCTCATTTGAAATGCAATCAGCAGGTACATACGCATACCCTTTCGGTAACAGCATGTTCTTCACAGTTGCTTGATCCGATGTCATTACCAGTTCTTTCTCAAACATCTCTTGCTGCGATTCAAGACTTGAATGAGCAAGTTTGCCTTCGAAAAGCAATTCAAAAGCAAAACCAACAAAAATCGTGGATAAGATAATGAAATGTATGACGCAAAATAAATTACCTTTTTAGATTTTGACCTCCACCCTCCATCATCTGTAAGATTACAGATCGTGACGGAAGAGGACCTATGAGGAATTTGTTTCCCTGCTGCATACTGCTGCCTCTCCAAAGGCTTCTGGGTAAAATGGTTTTGGGCTGTAGAACAGTCATCTTCTGTCCTTTGGTCATCCACAGCACCAGCAACTTTAGTTCGCTGCTTTACAGAAACTGTGCTATCCACAGTTACGTCATCTGACCTTTGAAATGCTTCACTACAAGATTTATAATCATCAGTGTGACCCTTTAGAGATGTTGTAACCGATTCTGAACTAACATCAGGAAGAAAGAAGGGACTACGTGCAAGTGCAGAACGAGCAACATGATCTCTTTTCACAGCAAGTATGTCATGCGAACAAAGAACTAATTCCCGCTGCACACATCAGAAAGGACGCGCATGATTAGAACATATACAGGAAAACACACACAAACACATTCGTCCACACAACTCGAACCCTTCCTAATTCAGTATTATTGCTATCCCACACATATATGCAGACATTATCCCAGGAGATTAATTTTTTCAATTCCTTACCTTCAATTTTTCACGTTTGATAATCCTCTCGCAAAGAAGTCGCAACCTCTCTAGTTCAACCTGTAAAATAAGCAGGCAACTCAAGCTTGTAATTCCACAACAACTCCAATGTTAAAGAAGAAGAATAATAATAATAATAATAATAATGTAAAATTAAAAAACTAAAGCAAACTCTCAGAAATTATACGTAGCTTGAAATGTATTAGATCATTTCACCATTTCCATATTAAGAACCCACAGCACACGATTTATTCGTGTGTTAGGCTAAAAAAAATGCGAGGGATGTCCCTTAAGTTTTCACATATCATGTAAACTAAGTTTTCTTCTGTGGCAGATATGGCTGCCATTGCTGATGCAAGAGCATGGCACACGTTGACACTTCATTCTCAAAGAAAAACAGAACTAAAATCTTACCCTAACTTGTTTAAAGCTCTTTAACTCCTCGACTCCATGTTTTTGTGTCTCTGCCTGTAAAATTAAGGGCGCCAGAATTAAGTTGTGATGAACGATAATACATTGAGACATCATCCCATTATAATAGTAGGTTAATAGAAATAAGACATGAAATCATTGACAAAAATTGCATGTATTCCATGTAACTCCAACAATATGACCTTTGCTCTCTGCTCTACGCTGTGCTTTTCACAGTAAGCCTTGTGTTGCTGCTTGCCACCAGAACCCTTTACATTCATGTAAAAACCAGCACTTCTAGCACAAGACGGGTGGAAAGTCGCTTGACAATGGCCATAATTGCACTGCATAGCAGAAATAAGTTACTTGACCAATTAGATACACCATTCACAAACTATCACTTCAGTTTAAGACAGAAATTCACAAAAGAAAACACTTTTACCTTTATGCAAACACCATATTTGTGACGACAGATATGGCACAGATCAACCCCCTTTGAAACTGTCTCCTGAAAATTCAAAAATATATAGAAGCAGAGAAGTGTGTCAAAAATAAAAAATAAAAATCTGTGACAAGACGCACAAACCGCTAACTATAAGCAATCAATATCCTTTCTTTTCGGGCGTATCTAGCATGTCCACTCACCATTCCTTCAACAGAATTTACTTGTCCTCTTCTGAATCTCGACTCAAAGACCCACTAGAAAATGACAAATGCAATAGATCATTTTCCGTCCAGAAAAATTTGAACAAAGATTCAATATTTGTTCAGTGCAAAAATAAGAAATTTAACCTCAGCACAGAAGGCATGAACCCATTGACCATCTGAAGATTTCCTAAAAGCACCAGTACTACCACCACATAACCCGCATTCAGCAACAAAATAAGGTTTCTCCCAGAAGTTGACAGCGGGAGCTCCGGAACTTCTAGATGATGACACGTCTTCACATAACTCACAGAACCATGGACCTGTAGATTCTTTGATGCTACGATAGCAATCCAGGTGAACTGCAACCTGTTAAAAAGATTCAGTCAAAACCAAAACCGATTATTAAATTTACAAGACAAGCAATGAGAAAGACAACCCTACCTTACAACCACAGCAAACTAAGATAGGATTTAACAGTGTTTCAGAACGTCTGCAGATGTCGCACGATCTCGGGTGTTCTTTGGAGAAATCTACAACTGACTCTGCAAAATCAGAATGCTTCTCCAATGAAATCCTTGGAACAGCCACCCTTTGAAGCGTCTCTTTTGCCCGTGGGATCGGCTGAGAGCCACTGCCAGACCTCCCACCGGTAGTGTTCAACTTCATCATGTTCTGCAAAGTGATTACAACAGTGAATCAACAAATTCTTATTATAAGCTACGAAAAGAAAATAACAATTCAGATGTGAAAAAGGTAGAAACCTCCTGATGAGTAGTTTCATCACAGGCATCTTTCCTAAATGAAGATATCCTCGAAGAGGCCGCAGCCGCAGCAGTAGCAGCTGCTAGCACAGCTTGTGCTTCCTTATGCCTTCTTTCCTTTCTGCCCTGCTTCTTAGCCTCCCTAAGCTCACAAAGATACTGGTTAACAAGCACAGCATCCCATTTCTTCATACGCGCAAGCTCAATCTCCTGTGGTAGACTCTTAGTGACATTACAGATTAATTTATCTGCCAAAACACATTAAAGAAAGAAAGAAAACTCTTAAGGTTATGCATCATTAAAAAATATATATTTTTATATATTTTTATATTAAAGCACAACAAATGTTAACAAGTTAAAGAATAGTGCAGAGACCAGTAGAGCGCTTTCTTTCAATTGCATTGCTCAGCAACCTGTGCTGGAAATAAATGATTTCTCCTTCCAAATCATCTTTTGGCGAGAGTTCCATAATCCCCATGTTCCTAGCTTTTTTCAACTGTTCTAGATTACATACGTCATCTTTGCCCATCATTTCATCACACCTCGGATGTTTATTTTGGTGATTACAGCACACACTGGCATTAGTGGATGCCTCAAAACGAGAAATTTCCCCATCCCTGGGACCTGTGAAGTTTCAATACATGTTAGACCCGTACATAATAGCAACAAGGAAATATAAAATGCATTACCATTATTACAATCATATGCTGGGCCAGTCTTTAAATTCACCCCAGTCTGCATTTGCTGTAGTTTCTTGTCAATATCGGGATGGATATAAAGGCTGGTAACTGCTTCTGCTTCTGTTTTCCTGTATTACAAATGGGTAGAAATACTCAGACGTTGTCATGAAATGAAGAAAGGGGTGGGGCCAAGCACTGCAGCTTGACACAGAGCTCAAAAGAAAATCATCTAACAACGCATTTTTAATAAATTAGAACTAAAAAGGTTCAAAACTTACTGGATATCAGGAACAACTAAATCTACAGCAGAACTAGGTGGATTTCCATCTGCATTCACCAAAGTATCCTGCATTGGAATTGAAACCTCCTCTGCTCGACCACTTTGTTGAGGGATACAATTTGAGGGTTCAGCCTGGCTGCCTGCTGAACATACACTAATTTGGTAAAAAGAGAGAAGAGAACAGCGTCATGAAGATCATTATAAAGAAACACAACTATTCAGTGTGATATATATCTTAGTTACAATGTCAAGCGTCCACAACATAGTAAGTCAACCAAAAATAACAGCACGAAGCGTTAGTTTTGCAGATTCTCCCAATGTCCTAATCAGGTACTTAGAAGTCATGTATAGGTTAAGCAACATCGTCACCTTTTACCTTAAACTGCACTTTGATATTATACGCAAATTCAGCTCTAATTCATTCATTCAAATTCCAATAGCAATATCCAAGAGATAAACTACTTTGCTTCTAAAAAAGGGTGGGGAATAAAAAACCACACTAACAAACTACAAGAAAACACGTTCTTGGTGGAAGGCAGAGAGAGAGAGAGAGAGAGTGGTGTTTGTGTTGGACTAAGGAATGTTATTAATTATCATATTTTAAGTAACAAAATTTAACTAACAAACCAACTACAATAAACATCTTTTTTTGCCCATTCCATATGAAGAATTTCTAAAACTACTATCAAGAAAACCAGCACTAAGTAGCAACTAAAACATCTAACAAGCATGGAAAATTTGGACCAGAAAGATGAATCATACCTTCACCCGTGCACATTGATGGAGAATGTTGAACCCCGGCAGGTTCATTCGAGTTCTGCATAGATAAAAAATATTTCATCTACATATATTAAAACAAAATTAGGGAAGGAAAAAAAAAAAAAAAAGGCAATTTAAGTTCCGAAGACAGAGAGGGAGCCCTTGAAAGTCAACCATAGCTAATTGAGTCATAGAAAGCCAACTAAGAAAAATAAATAAATAACCTAAAAAATCTGACACTGGTTTAATAGTTCTTCCACCACCCAAGCACTACCAAAACAATTTTATCATAGAAGGTGAGAAAACCTATCAAAGTACAAGTAATTAAAATACTATAATTTTAAAATTTAAAACTTTAACACGAAAATTTAAATTACATGTTTAAGAAATAAATAAATAAAAATCAATTATATATGGGGCAGCAGAAGCATTTTCATGAGCACGCAAACAAGTTCTATCAGCCTACAGGCTACAGCAAGCATGCTAAACATGCAACCATTGCAAAAACAAATTCTTAAGGTTGCAACAACGTTTTGCAGTAAAGCACGAAAATATTCCGTCAGGTCTAAAAACACACATATGCACATGCACAAAAATCCTCTATCAAGTCTAAAAACGATCAAACATTCAATGTCAGTTTTCCTATTTCATTTTTTTTTTTAAATCATTTTTATTTTATTTTATTTTATCTTTATACTAAGAAGAAACATAGGAATTGCTGTTGATGGTAAACAAATTTATATAGAACTTTTTTAACTAGCAAAAAAATCCAAGGAGCGGATGTGTGTATAAAGGAAAATGATACATATCATAAAAAATAATTAAAAATTAATTACAAAAAATAAAAAATAAAAAAAAGAAGTTTCAAGATGTATCATAAAACTAAAATGCAACTTGCTAGAAAGCAACCTAGTACAGAACAGTAATTTCACTCGGACACTCATACATTCAGCATATTCATAATAAAAATTTTCGTGATGCCTATCTTATAAGAATAGCAAAATGATGCACTTCATGAAAAAATAGTTTCATGACACATTATGAAACTAAAATATAAGTCAACGGTAAAAAGTTGGAACAAAAGCAGTCATTTCAGTTTTACTGGCATGTGTACATTTGTTCATAATAAAATTAATGATAATTTGTATCATTGCTCACAAAAAAAAAAAAAAAAAAATTACCTTCTCAACTGCATGGGGCATGGATACTTCATTTGAATTCTCAGGTTCTTTGTCAATATGTTGATCTACCTTGACCTCATTCACTTCAGCCTGCTTGTCGCTCAAAATCTCCTGAGGTAAGCATCCCATTTTGGGATCATTCAAAATCCTAGCATTGCTTTTAGTCCGTCGCCTTGGAGGTACTGACTTAACAGCTACGGGATCTGCAATATCAGATTCTGGAACTGATACTGCAACCGAATCATCAATGGCTCCAAACTCAACCTTGGAGGAACCCTTTGATGGAATTTTAGCTTTGACATTTTTCTGTAAAGTACTCAAGTGCACATTGTTTTTAAGCCATTTAACTATTTTGCCTCGCACATCAGGATCCATTGTATCTTTCTGCACAATGATGTCAAGATGTCAGGACAGAGTTATCAATAACGATAACAACAACAACAGCAACGAAGGACAACAAAACCAACTAATATGTGCCACAATTACATGAATAAACTAATCAGGAACTTAAAAAGTAATCATCTTTTATCATTACAGCAAGGGAGGCAGATAAAGAATCCACTGAGATGCCAATCTGAGATGCTACGTCTTCCATATTTACTCTCCCACGATCAACCAACTACATGATTGGAAAACGTTAACTTGCAACAAGTTCAAACAAACTGTCAAAAATTAGAATAGGATACTTATGGCTCGGAGGTATACTGTACCTTCTTCAAAATCAATGCATAATTAGATGATTCTAAAGTATTAACGCCCTCACTGCTCCTTTCAAATGACTCTCGATCATCAAGCAACTGTGCATCATTGCTTCCTGACACAAGTCTAGCATTCAACTTGGAACCAGGCAATCCCGTCTCCTGTGATACACTATTATGAGAACTGTCAAAATTGCTATTGGGCACTTCAACATGAACTGCAGCAGCATCTCCATTTCTGCAGCCAACATTTGACTTCTCAGGAAGATGGTCGATGGAATCAGAGTTACTTCCAGCAACTACAGAAGTGTCACCTGACTGAGAGGTATTGTTGTTATCCAGTGCTTCCGAGTGCTTTGAGCAAAATGCCCGTAACTCGACCTACATAAGTGCACAAAGCAAATTTCGTTTTTCATTGAGAGAACTTGCAAAAATACTAGCATCCTTTATTATGTAACAGTACAAGAAGAAAAAGGAAAAAGATACTTACATTGTCATGACCATATTTTCCCCAAATTTCCATTCTGTGTCTAGCCTCCCTTGCACACATAGGATGGAAAGCAGTCCTGCATGTTCCTGACCCCAAAAACATACACATAAGGAGAAACAATGCGACCGAGACCTTTAAGGTATAGAATAAAATACCTTATAGTATTTCGTTTATACCATAGATAGGCACCCTCATTCAATTACACTTCTCTATCCAATTAAACGAAAAAATGTTCAGAGATGACCGTTTGGTGAATAAGTTTGAGTTGGAAATTTTAAGTTTCAATAGTAATTTTTGTTGACTTTTTAGAAAAGACAAAAAATTTTCAGAAAAGACAAAAAACTTTTTCAGAAAAAGACAAAAACTGAGATGGAAATTTTGAGTTTAAACTCGTTTTCCAAACGAAGCCGAAGATACTTGTCAGTGTGTATACATAGACAAACAAAAATAGAGAAAGAGATATATTCCATTAACATTTCAGAGATGAAGATACTTGTCGGTGTGTAAACATAGACAAACAAAAATAGAGAGAGAGATACGGGGAAGTAATATCCACTCCAAGGAAAAGAACATGTTAGCATATTCCATTAAAATTTCAGAGATGAAGATACTTGTCGGTGTGTAAACATAGACAAACAAAAATTGAGAGAGAGATACGGGGAAGTAATATCCACTCCAAGGAAAAGAGCATGTTAGCATATTCCGTGAACATAAAGACTGAAAAACCAGGGACTACATACTATCTAGTCACAAACACCTAAAAAGAAATATTGAAACTCCATGTTCCTCCTATATTCTTAACAGATTTTGGTTCTTCAGCGATCCACGAATAAATACGAAACGAAACCTACAACCATTGGAAGGTAACAGCATTCATCAAGATTCATGAATAATTAACTGCATTCACCGAAATATTGACAGGGATATACATTGCATTTAATGGCCTCTCCTGTTCTACCACCCGAAATGAGAAATGAAGGATCAAGAAACAAAAACATACCATGACTGCACCGAACACAGGCGCCCCACTTCACCTTGCATATGTTACAAACCATCTTTTTACGAGTATCCTTTATTGCTTCTACATTCATTACCGGCTCCATCTTCACTAAATCCTCTATATAAACCTCAGGTGCCCACTGACAACAGAACAAATGAACAAATTCCGCAGATCCATCACTTTCAACGCTCCGAAAAACAGGTTTCAAAGCACCACCCTGCTTGGGGCATAGGACACAAGGTTTGTCTAAATCCCTACTGCTATCACCACTCTTCCGCTTACACCAAGAACACAACCAAGTTGAGCCCACAACCTCTTCAACTCCATAACACTTTCGATGAACGGAAACCTTGCAAGAACTACAAGAAACCAACATATTTAACTCTTTTCCAGTGTCGCCCCTAGAGCAAAAATGGCACAAGGATGAATTCCCATCACAAGAAGACGCGACTAAAACCTTCTCCAACCCAGCATCACCGCCCAGAAGCTTCCGCTTCTTCGAAGGCCTCTCCGTCGTCAAACAAGCCTTATCCCTAGAACCTAAGAGCCATTCTAGATCACTAGAAGATACCAAATCGGAAGAAGTATTCTTTTCATTAAGAGGCAAACCCTCATCATCTACACTATCAATTTCCATAAACTCATTGTCCTTCTCTACTTTCTTCACCTCCTCTTTAACAACAACCCCATTTTCCTTTTCTACTTCAAACCCACTTTCACGTCCACTGTCTACATTCTCTTCCTTAACGAAAAGCTCAATTGGATTCTCTTCCTTCACATTTCCCACCACTGGAATCAACAAACAGTTGCGAGCAGCTGAATTGGCAGTGAATTCAGAAACCTCAGACAATTTGTCTATGTCCGACATTGTCAAGTCCCTGAAGTACTCCTCGGTGTTGACCCATATGTTGGAAACGGCTTTGGACCTATCGCCTTGCCGTGAAGACTTCTTCTTCTTGACATTATCCGCCGCGGAATGAGACTTCTTGTGCCGTTTCCGACTACTATCCGATTGCCTCCACAAGAAGCTCGCCAACCCGCTCGGCAGAGTGGGCACACCCGCCGGAGAAGCCTCCTCGGGACCATCGAACGGCGAGCGCAGGCACAAAGCCTTCTTCGCCTGAGCGAAAAAATCAACACCACCACCACCGACCACCGTCGACGACGGCGACGGCAACTTCTCCGGCGAAGTGGCCGGAATTTTCGCCGAAACCCTAGAAACGGGGCAAGGCCACTCCTCGGTGCCGCAACCTCCGTCCGCACCCCTACCCATCGTCATCTTCTTCCGCCGGTGACATCGCCCTCCGGTCATCACCGACAACAATCCATAACCAAAAAAAAAGAAGGAAAAAATAATAATAATAAAATCCAAACCCTAGAAATTCCTGAAATTCCCAAATCCAAATCAGAAAAAGGAAAAAAGGAAATGAAACCCTAGCCCCAAATTCCAAGATTTCCTCGTCGCCGTCGTCGTCCTTCGTAGGTAAAAGGAGAGGATAAGCCCGCGGCTAGGGTTAGGGTTTTCTGGTTCGAAATTTCCTTTCAGATCCGTTTTCCAGAGCGGATTTTTTTGGTTTTTTTCGCAGTTCTGGTTTCGCTTTCGACAGAGTAGAGAGAGAAAGAGGAGAGAGAAAAATCAAACAATAAATTATTAAAGAAAAAAAAGAGAGAGAGAAAATACTCGACTCAAGAGAAAGAGAGAGAAAGTTTTAGAGAGAGAGTGAGAGAGAGATTCGCGTTCCTTGCAGGGGAGTGGGGGCGGTTGGAAGACAACTTTTTAGAGAGAGATAGTTTATAGGTGGATTATTCAGGATTCAACTCTCAAATCCTCTTATTCGTATATTTTATATATCTCTTCAGTAATATTAAAATGTACCACTTAAAAATATATATTTAATTATAATAATAATAACATGTTATATTATTTATTTTTTTAATATTTAAATTTAATTTTAATTAAATTATAATTTTTTATTTTTATTTTTATTTTTTTAATTAATAAAATATATATAATTAAATTTAAAAAATTAATTAATTCTAATTTAAAATTTTCATATCTAATTAATTTATCAAATAGATATTTTAAAAATTATATTAATTATATATGTTTCACAACATAATTAAAGAAACACAAATAAAAAGAGATACGAATTAAATCTCCCGTTGCGTCACCAAACCACAAACAGTGGGGATAGAGAAGCAAGACCCGCAGCTATTCTATATTCTACACGAAGCATCACGCCATGTCAGCTATTCTACCTTCTATATTCTTTTTCTTTTTCTTTTTTTGTATTTATTTATTAATTTATTAGAAGATCATGTGACAATCAAGATTTTGGAAAAAAAATATATCCAAAAAAAAAAAA
>JAFMPE010136922.1:674-23099 GCA_024759925.1 Ficus religiosa
ATACATATATGTATGTATGTATTCGTATATGTATATGCATGGCCAGGCACATGTCTATATATGTGCATGCATGCATTCACACAGCTTCAAAAAAAAATGTAAAACGTATTAACGTAATAAGAAACTAGGGACTAGATAGAGTTTAAACCTGGTGCAAATCCAGTCCCCGGATTTCCATCCAGATCGACTAGAGCCACCGCTGCCGAAGCCGTAGCCTCTCATCCTAGGCATGTCAGCCTCATATCCACCGCTGCCGCCACCAGCAGCGGATGATTCATCCTTGGAAGCGCCGCACTTGTAGCAGCTGGAGCGGCTGGCGAAGTTATGGGCGCCACAGTTGCCGAGGCCGCAGTACCAGTCGCCGGGGCGGACGTCGGGCCCGGTGGTGAACCCGAAGGCGGAACCGCCTCCGCCCCTTCCCCCGAAGCTCCCGTAGTCCCCTCTCTGGTCTCCGCCGCCGCTTGGTCTTCCCTCCCCGCACCGCTGGCACGACTCCCTCCTTTGGAAGTTCAAGTGGTTGCACGACCTGCAATTCCAGTCTCCTGGCCTGCTCATCCTTAATTTTGCTCTAAGAGAGAGAGAGAGAGAGAGAGAGGTACAAATTTTATAAAATTCCAAACAAAATATTTAGCAATGTTAATAATTTTGTACTATATTGTGTATTGATAAATGTGCTAACGAATAATAATACAAATTAAAAGTGATGTCATTGATTTTCACCTGGATAAAATTAAAGAAAGTAGTAGTACTAGATCAGAGAGAAAGTAGGGCAAGTGATGAACAAGTTAAAGGGATATTTATGAAGAAGAAGAAGATGAGGTTTGGTTGGATATGTGTTTCTGGGTTTAAGGGGGTGGGTTGGAGTGGGTTTTTATACTTGCTTTAACGCCTCGAGAATCGGGTTGAGATTTATCAGATTATTAAAAGGGGGGAGGAATATTTTGTTCTTTTTGATACTCTTGCACCACTTTGTGTGCGCTTCCTTAGAAATGGAATCACAAGGAAATTATCATATTGGGAAAAGAAAAAAACACAAAAAAGATCAAATGAAAATTTTGAATTTTTGGAAAAATGAATTTCATATCGTTGCATGGTAACATGTTTCATAATTGATAACTTCCAAGAATGCCCTTCTTTATTTTTTAACAAAAGAATCTTTCTAAGTTATAATTTCTCAAGCCCCTTTTTTCATACGAATATGTGAATGTACGTGATTTGTATCAATTAGTGAGATTCAATTTCCATGATATACCCAATTCAATAATGAACTAATCATATAGGAACATCAATAATTTTCGATGTAGATGATTAATTAAGCAATATTAATTGGAGGAGGAAAGTAGTGAAGTAATTGTGTTTAGCTTTGTTTAGCTCAACTATGGCCATGTCCCCACCCCAAGCAAAAGTAGCATGCATTGTAACCTCTAGACACAACAAAGCCCAAACAAACATCTTTTAATTATTGTAACCCCATGAACCACAGAAGATACTTTTGACCATGCATGATATATATATTGCATTTATAAATACATACATACATATATATATATATATATATAATTCAACCTTTGCCCTAAAACAAAATCATGGTAGCAAACTCCCCTTTGGATTTCTTATGTGTTGAGCCATGACGATTGGATAAGAAGGAACAAAAGTTAAATTCATGACTATTTCCCTCGATATTGTTCGAACCAGACAAAATGAATACTCGTAGCATATCCAAAAATAAAAATTAAAAATTAAAAACAAGGAAAAATAAATAAAGGGGGACCTTAGATAGAAAGGACCCACAAACTTATTCTTACTGAAAAAATTATAATAATCAAGGAGTGGTAATGTCTCGTTCCGTTAATTTTGAGAACCCCACATATCCTTAGTCACTATACTAGGAAAAATGGTGGTTGCTTTTACAATTTTTTTTTTTTTTTGAATATTCTATCTTTGTACTTGGGACGAAAATGCTTTTCTCCCTTTATTAAGTCAAATTGGTTCTTATATATGACTTCAAAGACAAATATTGTTTTGAGCCTTTAGGGGCAAAACTGTCAATTATGATGAAAATTACCTATGTGCCTTTAAACTATTTTAGTTTTTAATTATTCAGCCATTAATATTGTTGATTAGATTTGGTAATTAATTTTGTGGAAGCCACTACTTAAATAAAAGTTGCATGGATATAATTAAGAACATAAAAGAACGCTCTGAAAATCATCACTCCCTGACAAAGAGGAAAGGGAAAAAAAAAAAAAAAAAAGGAACGGTCTCACTTTCTATGTATGCTTGTTTTATATTAGATGTTTTAAATCAGTTTAGTAGTTTTAAATTACACTTAATTAAAATTGAAAGATTATTGTACGTGTCTTTTTGGACCAAAAAAAAAATTATTGGGAGAAATAATTAAGGTATCTAGTGGTGTTCAAAAATCAAAGAAAGGGGGAAATGGTAGAGTTTCGATAAAGATAGGTGAAGCTGATCATGATGGAAGAGGAGTCTTCGAGGTTCAAATTTTGACCATCTTTTCTTTTTCTTTTTCTTCCTTCACTAGTACTGCAAATGCCTTTTTCATTGTCATATTCTTTTCCTCCATTATTCTCAGATCATATATATCCTCCTAATTCTAGTACTCTCATTTTGATTTGAACCTCTCTCTCTCTCTCTCTCTCTATATATATATATATATATATCTCTCTCTCTCTCTCTTTAAAGAGGAGAATTTAATTGAGCAAAAAAGGAGGAAAAAAAAAAAGTAGATGCACCGAAGGAAATAATTATAAACATTATTCAAGAAGACTACCCACCATTTTTTTTTTTTTTTTTTGTCTTGGGGAATGGTAAAGAAGGCTGTAGCAAAACTGTGGAAAAGCAAAAAGAAAGGAGGGGACTGATTCGATTCTCTCATTGGGAAATGCTTCCATGCATGACCATGACCAAACCCCCATTACACTTAACGAGTTAACGTATTCATGATTTCTCTCACTTTCTCCTTTTAAGTTTTTTTTTTTTTTTTCCCTTTTAATTTATTTTTAAACTTTTAAGAAAATCGAAATGAAAGCCATCACCATGTAACAATCATAATGGATACAACTATATCAATTGATTCACTAAAATGCACAAGCCAGCTGCTTCTATATACAGCCAGTGCTCAGAAAGACGAATGAGAGCAGTACTCTCTTCAAGTCTTAAAATAAGTTCAACTAAAAATGTTTGAATTTATTGTCGTAGTTAAAATAGTGGTTTCATCATAATTGCAGATCTATCCTAGAAATAACTTCACATATGAATTCATCATATAGTACTAGTCTAGTTGAGTTCGAATTCTGTATTCCAAACATATATATATATATATATATATATTTATATATAGTGGCTGCATCCATCTATTATACAGGATTATGCATCTCTATTTGTGTTCCTTCGAAAACTTGACTTGTTTGAGTAAGTAAAGTTACTTGGTATTGGTTTTTAAAGAACTAGCTTGGATAAGAACCAACGTTTACTTTGGATTATTACGTTGAGCATCATTCACGATAAACTTGATTATTTCTTAAAAAAGAAAAAAAAAGTTAGAAAAGAAAAACATATATATATTAAATAATATTATATAATTATAAGTACTAGTAGCTACGTAATGCGTGTATGGTTGCATGCACGTGAGGCAGTAGAGAGAGAGAGAGAGAGAGAGAGATCAGAGAGAGAGATGAGTGTATAAGTAACGTCATCACAATATCACAATGATAGAAGGGTGTGTGTATATATATATATATATATATAGGCCTCTTTTCTTCTACTTTTTTAGTAATCCAATATCTTTTTCACCCTTATGGCTTGTGCGAGAGAGGGAGTCTTTGACACACCACCACCAAAGCATTATCCTATTTGTTCCCCCCCTTTTTCTCTTTCTGATTAATTAGCCCAACATCCAGACTTTCAATGTGTCTTTCATTATTTGGGTGTTCTTCAAGATCACTATTTTTTACACTTCTATATTTTCATATTCTTACTTCAATTATGTTCATTAATTTCAAAGTTTACATACGAGCAAATGGCAAAAAGTGGACATATTTGTTTTCCTTCTGTGTATCTAATTGCATCTATAGTATATTTTTTTGTCTCGGTGGATTTCTGTTATTTAGATTTTGAATGATATTCAAGAAAAGAGTATTCTAAAATTCATAGTATGGACAACAACTAAACCATTTAAATAAGTTTCTTTTTGTCTTTTTTTATGGAGTTTTTACGGACATCTACTTTATTTATAAAACAAAAAAATTACTCTCAGCTCACTAATTATATATTGCCACAAGACGTCGTTGTGAACTTTTGATTCATAAATTGGTTTTTCGTGCCCAAATATAAGGTAGTTTTGGAAAATCTAGAGGAGTGCCCCTTTAGCGTGGGACCATAAATTACTTTTTAAGAAATTGTTGAAATAACCTCTTGAGTATTTATGATTTTTGGCTCATTTAATTATTCGTTCAAATTTTTGTCCTTTTCATCATTTTTTATTTGACATTATAGGAGAACAAAAATCCTGAAGCCATTATAGATATGACAATATTATAAAAATGAACTATTTTTGAGTATTCCTCGAAACTGAATACTTGTGCCTTTTTTAAAACTTGCTTTCTCTCTGTATGTTAACTTAAAAGGGATAAAATTCTAAGAGAAATACTCAAAACCTCTAATATATTATCTCAACTCAAGGGAAATAATTCTAAGCAATTGACTCAAACCGAGGAGAGAGAGGGAGAGAGAGAGGTAACCCACATTCCCTAATTTTCATCTCAATAAATTGATTAACTTCGTTCTTGGACCCTATCAGAAGAAGGCTAAGCCCAACCCTTCACCACAACAGGTCCACAGTGGACCTTTGTCTTTGATTGTTGCACTATAAATACTCATTTACTACTCTAGTACTTGGCATAATCTTTTCCTATATATATATATATATATATATTTTTTTTTTTTTTTTTTTTTGCAGTGTGATACAATACATTTATATATATATATATATATATAGTGACTTACCAACTCTGACGGAATACTGTGAATTACCTCTTCCTCTTAGGAGAGAAGAGACGTCTGCGTAACCATCATACCTCGCGTGTACATCTGCTGAGATGGTTATATCATTTCCGGAATAGTGTCTTTGCCTACTTGAAGACAACTCGGCATCGGTATAACTCATCAACTGGCTCGAGAATGTAGATTCTTTCAGGAGAGAGCAGAGCCAATCTTCTTCTACTTCAGTGAGAATATCTATTGATTTTTTTTTTTTTTTTTTAAATATAGAAATGAAATAAAAGGTGTATAGTTTAGTTAGGACGTACATGTGAATCTGAATCTTAACGGGACAAAAACAAGAAATTCATAAAAATTTTAAATCTTTATTGTAAAAATAATAGATTAAAAAAAAATAGCAAAACCGCAATAATTTGCTGACATACAGCGACAGCCATTTAGCATGGATCACGTAGTGTCAAGTCCAATTTCATGCCTTTTTTCCTTCCCTCCGCGGATTCCAAGCTTGTAGTAAAAATTTATTTGGATAAATAACTTGTTTTTTAGTAAAGATTCTTACATGGCCTAAGCAATGTTCTTCTCGCCTCTTAGAATCTCTAGCAGGTTTACTCCGAAGCTAAACACATGTGATGAATAGAATTGACAAATCACCAATGCTACTAGCACCCACCAAAACCTGTGAGCGGCGAGTTAGTGCCACGTTAGAATTGACTGTCGCCGGTTTGAAACGGATCGGAAACCAATCAATCGTGTGGCTTTTTTTTTTTTGGTTGTTCCTCGGAGTTATAGTCGTTTGTTGCTTTGCTGTTGTTCTCTAGTTTTATTGTAGTCTGTTCTATATTTTGTCGTTTCACATTTTGTTGTCGTTTTCCCTTTTAAATGCTGCATTAGGCCTTCCGTCTTGCGTTTTTGTTGTCGTTTTCCCATTTTATTGTTGTATTATCCTTTTTGTCTTGCATTTTCGTTATCTTTTCAAAACGCTGTCGTTCTCAAATTTTTTTTTTTTTTTTTACTTGAGAGGGTATTGGGATTCGAATGCACTTTAGGTGAAATTAGATATGATATTACTGCTAAATTATGGATGCAATCACTTTCTATATTTATTTTTATTTTCATTTTCTGTCCTTTTTCTATAACTTTTTTCCCTGTTTACTTTTGTTGTCCTTTTTTCTCATATATATATATATATATAACTTCTTTCATCACTTTTTTTTTCCTCCTACATTTGATTTAGAAGAAATCTGGGATCAATTTGAGAAAGATAAAGAATATAATTGATTGGTATAGTTTAACCATAAATCCACATTTAACATCTAAAATTAAAATCTCCCATCCAGCATTAACTGGGGGAAAAAAAAAAAAAAGAAACAGGAGAAGAAAACAAGCACAACACAGACTAAAATGACAGAAGAAAAAAGCAAAAAACAAAGCAACTGAAGTTCTAACTGAGAATAAACTATAGAGTAATTGGCTCAAATAGTCTCTGATCTCTTTCAAAGGTGGTGGTTTGGTCCCTGTTCTTTTTTTTTTTTTCTTTCTATCTTTTTCTTTTTTCTTTTTTTTTGCTAATATAATCCTGAACTCTTATTTTTTGGTCATTTCAGTTATACCATCCAAAACCGTTAAGTTTTTAATGGAATTAGTTATGTGTAATGCATGTGATATAATTTATAATATTGTTTTAGTAATTTAATAATAATTAATTTAACAAAATAAAATAAAAATTTTCTCTCTCTTCCCTTTCTCTCTCCATTTCTGAAAACCCTATCCACAGGGGAGGGGGCCGTGACAGAGAATAAGGTGGGGGGGCCAAAATGCACGGTGGCGATGCGGGGGAGGAGGGAGAAGAAGGGAGGGCCAAAATGCATGACGATAGTGCAAGGGGCGGAGGGGTGGGTGGGGGAGTCAAAACTCAGATCACGTCAGGGGGGGTTCCGAAACCCAAATCGCGGTAGCGCGGGGTGGGGAGGGATGGAGACGGCGAGCCAAAACTCATATTGTGCCTGGTGGCCCGAAACCCAAATCCTGGCAGCCGAGGGGGGGGGGTAAAATTGTAGTGTTGGAGGGGGTGGGGGCAAAACTCAGATTGTGCTGGGGCGAGGGGGATCACGCGGGGGAGAAATGGGGAATAAGGGAGACAGCCTCTAGCTTCGGCGTTGGCGTCTGATCTAAAAGGGTGGGTGGGTGGGAGGGAGGGGAAGGGAGAGAGAGAGTGGTCTCTCCTTTTTTTTAAAAAAAAAAAATATATATATATATATATATAAATAAGAGTATTTTAGTATTTTCTGGGGCATTTTTCTTTAAAAAGTACAAAACGTGCTTATCACGTGACCATTCCATGAGTTTTTTAATGGAACTAGACGTAAATAATCAAACTCTCACATTTTTAGAGAATTTAGGATCAACACGGAAAAAAAAAAAAGAATCAAAGTGTGACCTTTTAAAGAGTTTAGGACCATTGAGGCCAATTACTCTAAACTATATAAACGACAGCAAAAGACAAACAACACTAAAAACAAAAAAACGACAATAACATTTGAAACTACATGGAAAATGACAAGAACAAGTAACACAACACAAGAGAAAAGTAAAAACGACGAAAAAACTATTAAACGATAAACAAACTTGATACGGGAAATAAATAGAAAACGGCAATAAATTAGAAAACGACATGACACAGACCAACGACATAAAATAAACTGTAAAAACAACGACAAAATTGATAACCGACAAAAACAACTAAAAACAAACTGCAACTGACATTTTAATTGTACGAAAATTTTGGAAAACAATGACAATAGATAAAACGAACGACGGTCAATAAAACATGGAAGATATGTCATAGATATACATAAAAACGACTAAAGTGTAAACTAATGAGAAGCCCTTTCAAATGACAACTACCAGGAAAACAACAGAAAACGAAAATGACAACTTGAACCTTTAGTTAAAATACAAACGACAACAGGTGGACAATCCAGTGGAACTAGAAAATGATAGAGCCTTTAATTTGAGAACAACAGTGAGAAACGACTTAAAGTAAAACACAAACGACAAAAAACGAGAAAATAAATTTTAAACGAGGGAAAAAGCTTATAAGCGGCAACAACTAGGGATAGGAAGAACAGAAAAGACAACGATGAAGCTTTGAAAAACGACAATACTTTACATAACGACAATAAAACTAGGAAACGACGATAACTCTGTAATGAACCAGAAAACCAAACTCTAGAACGCCAATAGTAGTGGGAAACAACTATAGCAAACACTGGAAACAAACGACTACAAACGAAGATGTGAAATGATCAATAACTCGACGATAAAAACAAAAACGACAATGAACAATTGGAACGCGGAGACAAAGACACAACGACAAGGAAAATTGAAAAAACAACAATACACTTAAACTCAAACTCGAAAACGACAACAATAGCAAAAAACGAAAGCGTCAAAAGCCTATGGTGTGTTTGGATTGTTATACAATAAAGTATGCATTTGGTTTCTCGCACAATGTATATCAATACAAGTTTGTTCGAATAATAAATCAACTCGAAACACTTTTCTTCCATTCTCTTTTTCAATCACATAACTTTCTCTCTTTCTCACCAATATACATTATAATGATGATAAATAAAGGATATCCAAATTCATATTATAATACATCCATTATAATAAAAGACAATATCAAGTGAATGTGTGAGCCAAACGAACCATTAATTGTAACAATATGTTATTTACTAATCATATGTGATGTAAAGTAGCTAAAGCCTAAAACATTAATCCGATTTTCCAAAATTTTTATTTGAAGATATAATTAATATGTAAAAGCTTTTTTTTTTTTTGGCTAAATTTTTAAAAGCATTAATTAGTTATTGAAGAATGCATTAAGGAAAACTACAATTTTTCTCTTAAAACAAAACTATTTGTATCCGTGGAAGCGTGGCAGTATGCATAATATAGTGATAGTTTAACCTTTTTTTTTTTTTTTTTTGCATTTAAGTAAATATAGTGATAATTTCACACTTTTTTTTTTTTTGGTATTTAAGTACTCCATATGTATCCCTTTTATATTAACTAACCTATTACAAATTTTTTACATCGGTCAATGATCGAATCTTGGACTTTTGGCTCCCTTCTTCCGTCACCAATTGGGCTACCTGCAATGACTTGATTTTGTATTTTTGTTTTTGTTTTTTTAAATTGAGGATTAGGGGATTCGAACTCATGTGTGGAATTATCGCTAACAATGGCTTGATAATTTCACACATTACTTAATAAAAAAATTCGAGTTTAAAAAAAAATTGTATGTCACTGTAAACATCATAAAAGAGATAAAAAAAATAGTAAATTAATTATATAAATAATCAAGTCACTAGGTTCAAATCTTTAAAATTTTATTGTTGATTTCAATACTATTTACTACAAATTGTAGATAAAAAAATAAAGAAAAAAAAGTAAGAGGAAATGGTAGGAATATGCCTATTTAGTACACATGTTTAGGATTTTTACCACACTTATTTATTGATCCAGGTTTTTATCCTGTTAATCACTTTATATTGTGAGGGGATAAAAATTTTGAAACCAATATAAATGCAGCAATATTTTAAAAAATTAGGAGAAACACCAATTTTTGGACACTTCCGTATAATTTTGCCAGCCTTTAGTGGACTAGTTGTAATTTTTCCCTGTTTGATTTTGCAAATAAAAAAATATCTAAAATTACAAAGTGAATTTTCCGTTTCCCCCCTACATATCTTTTGATCCCATTGTATTTATTTTTGTTCTTTTTTTCTCTTGTTTTTTCATATGTCTCTCATTCCCTCCATTTTCTCTCTAGGAATTGCAGATACCTCTCTCTCTCCCCTTTCTCTTTCCTATTCTTCCAAAACCTCCCTCTCTCTTTTCATTTCGGCTACTAGATCCTCGCATTGGTTCTTCTCCGACGCTAGAGTGGATCTCCGTCACGACAAACTCTCTCTTTTTCTTCCCCGATCCTGAAGCAAATGCCGATCGAAGCATCATTGGCTTCGGTAGACGACTTAAATTCCTCAAGCCAAAGTTCTGCGGATTGTCACTCTTGTAACTTAAGCGGGTTCTTGCACACGATTCCGACTCCGGCGATGAGCAATGACTTCGATGAGGCTTCGACTTTTCTCTTTCTCAGATATCTCTCATTGTGTGCCGCCGACCATCGCGACGGATCTTGATGGATAGCCACCAGATTTGGACGGATTCTCATTGATCCTAACACCTTTCCTTAGTTGTGAGCTCCATCTCTGTCGTAGAGTCGCTCCACCGACAATATTTGCCGGATCGTTCGTAGATCCGGTAGATGGTCGTCGAAATCACACAGATCTCGGTGATTGTGGTGGTGAAGTGGATCGTGAAGTTTTGCTCAGTGTCTCAATTCTGCTCCATGTCTAAAACGGAGGTCGCGTCGGCGGCAATCTCAACTCGCAAATAAAGGGGTATTGAGCGACTTCACCGACAAGCAGATTGTATCTTCACGTTGTTGGTGGTTCTGTCCTCCTCTTCGCGTCATCTTGGCAGATCTGAAACTTGATGGTGTCTCTTTTATCCATCTTGATTTTTGGATTGAAGAAGAAATCAGAAAATGATCCAAGAAGATGATGTCCTTTCTTGGAATCTTTAGACTGAGACTTCCTTTGGTTCGATAGTTGAATTTGAAAATTTTAAGTTTGAGTTAAAAATTTTTATTGACTTTTTAGAAAAGATAAAAAATTTTTCAGAAAAAGATAAAAATTAAGATGAAAAAATATATTTTAATTTGAAATGAGACAGTGAATCAAACGAATCCGGAATGTTTCAACTTCTTATATATTGTATTAATTTTAGACCACAAATCTTTGGTTAACTTTTGGTTTATAGATTCCAAATTTTTATTTTCGATTTCTTTTTTTGCTTCATTGTATGCTAGTATGTCAGTTGGGAATTATGATTGTTATATGTTGATTGAAAAATGCTCCTACGTGTGGAAAAATGTTTCAAAGATTATTACCGTAGAATTCAAAGAATATTTGAGTAGAATTCAAAGAGTATTCTAATATAATTCAAAAAATATTTTAGTAGAATTCAGAGAGCATTCTAGGAGAATTAAAAGAGCATTCTAGTATAATTTGTTTTGGATTCTTAAATTCTGATAGAATATGTTTTGCATTCTATTAGAATCTGTTTGAATTATCGAATCTTGACAAAATTCTTTTTGGATGATAGAATCCGTTTTGCATTCTATCATAATCTATTTTGCATTCTATCAGAATGTGTTTTACTTCTTAGATTTTGATAGAATCTATTTTACATTATAAGATAATCTATTTTGCATTATGATAGAAAATTCTATCATAATGAAAAACTCAAGCGATCAACCAGATACATCTGGTCACCTTTGTTGAAATATAAAATAAAAACAATTCCGATGACCGGCAGGCTACTGGTGACTTGTCGGTGGCAGGCGGCCGACGAATGGAGTCGAATATATATGAAAACTATTTCAATGAATAAAAAATAGGAGAAAATAAAGAGATATGGATATTTTTATCTATTTACTATTTTTTCATTTAATTATTTAATTAAATATTATAAAATGGTAAACTTTTTAACTTTACTCTTACAAGGACAAAATTATAGGCATTCTTGCAAATCTTTATTTGAAAAAAATGTGTGTGTGTGTGTGTGTTTTTTTTTTTTTTGGGAACATTCCTTCAAAAACCCCCAAAAGTAATCATTTACTCAGAGTCGGGGACCCGAGTCCAATGTTACTTTAGGCCCGGCCCAGGCACAAGACGGGTAGTACTACTCGTGTCTCGTAGTATTCCCGCTCGGTTTTTAAATGCCGCCATTTTTTAATTCTTTAATATTGGCGAAATATATAAAATACAAAAAAAAAAAAAAGGGTCTGGCATCCCCCCCCCTCGTTAGTCAGTTTCGCCAGAGAGAGGAAGATGCAAAGAAAGAGCTGTGCTATAGATCGGATTAGGGTTTCCGGCCATGGATTCACCTGAAACTTCTAAAATCACCTCCTCCACTGGCTTAGATTCTCCACCTGTTCAAGTAATTTTTAACTTATCTTCATTTTTCCCTTCATTTCTGTTTTTATTATTATTATTATTTTTTTTTTAATTTTTAGGATTATGTACGTTTGATCGGAAATAAGGATACTATTAAGTTGGAAATTAGTCCTTTTGAGTTGAATATTTTTCATTTATAATGATCTTTGTGGATGTTTAGACAAGGTGTTTTCATTCATCTAATTTACAGCTAAATTCGAGGAAGTAGCGATTTTGCAAAGAGCTTCAGTTGTTTGATTTTGAATTGTTTGACCTTTTTTTTCGGGTTCTCTTAAAAATTGAATAATTTGGAGTTGTTCCGAGCTCTCTCTCTCTCTCTCTATATATATATATCATCAATTTATTATCTAGGCTTTTGCTATTTTTCTTTAGCAAGTGGTTTCACCAATGACTCTACCATTATGATTCACTTACCAGAGTTGATTCATTCAACTTCGATGCGAAAAAGGCGGATCACAACTAGTGTATAATCTGTGGAGACGTTGTTGTTATAATGTTTTTGGTCTGGACGGTGGCTTTTGCATTGTGGAGCTTGTTAATGATGTTTATGAAATGGGTATTTTATTTATGGTATGAGGAAGCGTACGTGTTATTCACATTAGTTAACTTGATTTCAGGACTCCCCTTTTTTTAATTTCATAAGCAACCTATCACCGATAAAGCCCGTTAAGAGTAGTGCACATGTAGTGCATGAGTTAACGGCACTTAGTTCTCCTCCGATCGTGTTCAAAACACCACGAACAAAACAACTCAGTGAGACAAGTGTCTTGATAAGGTTTGAGTATCCTTGAAATCTAGCTCTTCTTCTGATTGGTGTTCATGATCTTTTGTGCCTCCTTCCCAGTCTATAAAGTTCGAATTTACATAACTTTTTAGGTCTCAATCCCTTCAATTATCTACTGCGGAAGCAACTCAAAATATCACTGGAGGTAAGGATAGTATTGATGGCTCGGTTGATTCTGAGCAATTCATTACCGAATGTCAAAGTGGATTGATTGCTGAGAGCCAGAGGGATAGTAATGTGGATGAGTTTTTCGAGACTCACCCCTCCAGCTCATCAGGATGTGTTGATGAATTCTTGGCTGACCATGGAGGGGCAGATTGTGTGAATTCTGCTTATTCAACTACCCCAAGTTCGAAAAAATCTAATGACGCGTCTGAATCCTCCCAAAGTGGTTCAACGGAAACTATGCTAGAGCTTGATGACAGACATGGTGCTGGGAGGGATGCGGGGACAGAGCAAGCTGAAAAGACCATTCAAGGAGAGCCAAAATTTGATGGTAAATCCATTGGAATTCAAGAGCAAAGGGATGCTGAGCGGTCATCTCATGAGTGTCTAAATATCGAGACAAATTTGCATGTAGGCACTGAAGAAGATTGCCAAAATTCACATGCTCAGGTGACCATACTCACTTCTTGTTCAAATGAGACAATTTTGGAATAGTGCCACTTGATTTGCTGTGCAAAAAATGCATGTCTACATTTTTGGTGTAACTAAGTCAAAAAGTCCTTGAGTTGCAGGGTAGAGAACGTGGGCATCAGAATAATTATGAGAGTATTTCCCAACCTTCAGCTGAACCATTTCATTTTCAGATATACGAAGATATTAGTGAGGATGTTCGTGAGTTCTCAGATGAATTGGCTGAGAGCATTATGCTTCGTGGTGACCAGGTAAAAGTAATTACAAGCGAATTCTATCCACTGAGCTTGTTTATGTTTTCATTGTTTATATGTTTCTGAATTTTGTTATAGGAACTTATTATAAAATTCTACGGATATCTGAACTATTGGGAATCTTTTTTTTTTTTTTTTGGCAAATAGTTGAGAAAGGACACTAGTGGCTCAAGTAATATGTTTTAGGTTGCTATGATTAGCTGGAATTTCTTTTAAGAAGAAGAAGAGAAGAACGAAAAAATATAAAAGAGATGCTCACTTGGTGTTTGTTTAAGCTATTATTGGTCCTAGTATTAGAAAATTAATCATGAATATGTAGGTTCAACTTTCAGGTGTTGAGTTTTAACAGTATCCTTAATATTGGAATGATGAGTGCACAGGGAGCCCGGGAGTAGGTAGTAATTGAGGGTGGATTTCTTACTATAAAAGAAAAAATTGTGTGGATTTCTTGACATCCATCTAATATTATTGCATCCCCTATACAGATATTTCAAGATTCAGTGAGACATTAAATGGTGAAGTTCAACATAATTTTTTTTTAATGTTTTTTTAACTTTCATGGCATGTTTTCTTATAAAATACCAGAGGAAAATGATACTGAAATGTGCTATATTTCCTCTTGGCTTGCTAAGTTTTCTTGAGATGTTCCTTCATTTTAATGCAAGCATGGAATTCTTCTTCTATGGTTGTTTCAACTATAGTTGTTGATCATGAAAGTGCAAACGTGGGTCTGGTGCTTTTATTAAATTGTAAGAATGTTACTTGTTGATGATAGGGAAGTGAAGACCAACGTGGCTTGCTTAGACGTTGTCTGCAATTTGAAGAGGCTCCTAGGCATACTACTGGATATAGTGATAGTCCTCTGAATCTTGCAAATACAGTTAATGGTTTAAAACTATCTACCTCGGATATAGGATTGGAAAAACTCAAATGCCATGTGGAGTTAGAGGAAAACTGCAATAGACAGATTGTTAACTTGCCCCAATCAACTGCTCAGTTGTTGCATCCTCGATCTTCTGAAAAATTTCAAGTGGTTTCTAAGCCATTAGGAATTGGCTTGCATCTAAATAGCATTGTTAATGCTGCATCAGTGGGTTGCACCGCAAATTCAGGCAAAAAGTCCTCAGATCATGACATGGGCGTGCAGAGAACGAAATCAGGCATGGCAAGCAATAATTTGGCGGAGAACACACAGAATTGCTCAATGTCATCAAGTGCAGCTGAGAAAGATTCAGCTAGTAATGAAGAAAGAGCTGGTGCAATCAAATCTTCAATTGTTCCAAGTTGTGTCCCTAATGATAGCATGGGAAATCAATTAGCAGCTCCAGATGAGACTGGGAAATCCGATTCTCAAAATGCTGACAGTTTGGAGGAACGTGACCAGCTAAGCCCCAGAAAGAAAAGGTTAGTTGCCATGTTCTTATTCCATAGTGTTTAATGTTCTTAATTTGGTATCATTTCTTTTTTCTGGACTGCTAGTTTGTTTATGTTCTCCAGGAAAAAAACAAAAAGTACTGGTGGTAGTGATGGATGCAAACGTTGCAATTGTAAGAAAACCAAATGCCTGAAACTGTACGTAGATCTTTTCCTGTTCCAATTACATTTTGTACGTCTCTTGCTTCTACATTTTTTATTATTTTCTTTGGCAGTTATTGTGATTGTTTTGCTGCTGGAGTCTACTGCACGGATCCTTGTTCTTGTCAAGGTTGCCTTAACAAACCTGAACACAAAAAGACAGTTGTTGAGACAAGAGAACAGATTGAATCCCGTAATCCACTTGCATTTGCTCCTAAGATTGTACAACGCATCCCTGAGCTTCCACCAAATCATGCGGTACTGAGCCTTTTCTGTTGTGTTATTATTATTCTTTTCATCAGCAATCCGATGATGGTATTTGTGTACAGCAGGAAGATGGAAACCTGTCAACCCCATCCTCAGCAAGACATAAGAGAGGATGCAATTGCAAAAAATCGATGTGTTTGAAAAAATATTGTGAATGCTATCAGGTGAGAATTTAGTTGCTATATTTCCTCTGTCTTGTCATCTTTCTTTCTTTCTTTCTTTCATTTTTTTTAAATTCATCCTAATTGCTTAAAAATCTTGTGCTTTTGTTGAGAAGGCAAATGTCGGGTGCTCCAGTGGATGCTGGTGTGAAGGATGTAAAAATGTTTATGGCAGAAAGGAAGGTAGTAATCTAAGCTACAAGCTTCGTTTTGCATTTCATGTCACAATTGTTATTGCTGTTTCTATCGCTAGTCAGATATGAATAGAAAGTTTTTACTGTTGTGCATCTAGTTTTAGTCTTTACAAGGCTTTTGTTTCCATTAAATCTGGATATGCCGTTGACTATGTCACTGAAACTAATTAAAGAAAATGTCTGGATGCGTAAAAAACAATTCAATAAGTCACTTTTAATGATATCTTTGATTTCAGAATATGCTGCTGTGGAACATGGGATAACAGGCATCAGAGCCTGCACAGAAAAATTGGAAAGCACATTTGATAAGGAGTCGGAGATGGTAGAATCCAAAAGAGATCTTTTAAGTACCGAATTAATTAATCCGCATAACCTCACGCCATTGACACCATCATTCCAGTACTCAGAGTAAGGTTTTTGTTACTTAGGGGTCCAATCTACATATGATTTTGTTGACAATGTTGTGAATATGGAATCATTAAATGGTTATTCTTCCTTTATTTCTCTCTTTTAGCCATGGAAAGGATGCCCCAAAATCCCAGTTTCTTTCCAGAAGATACCATCCATCACCTGATTCTGACCTCTCTTTTTTATCGTCTAACGAAAAAACGAAATCTCCTCCAAGAGATTCAGGGAAGAGAGATGATCTTTTGGAAGCAAGTGAAGAATTACTGGATGAGGGTTTTTATGATGGGCAAGCGGAGAATAACATAGG
The DNA here is from genome assembly GCA_024759925.1 of Ficus religiosa. NCBI lineage: Eukaryota > Viridiplantae > Streptophyta > Magnoliopsida > Rosales > Moraceae > Ficus > Ficus religiosa. Next base: position 17,371 of record JAFMPE010136922.1, read on the forward strand.
AATAGTAGATTCAACTTCATCAAGACGTGATTCTGTCCCCAACATGCCTCATCTTACTCGACACCCGGATACTTCAATGCCAATGATTTCTTCGACTTCATTTAGAAGAAGGGACTGCAGAAATGCCTCACAAAATCAACTCCACCCTGGTAGCAACCGTCTCTCATCAAATTCCATGCATAGGCATGGTTCACCACTTACTCCAATGACTAGGTTGGGCGGGGAAGCAAAATCTCGTCAAGCGCTTGTTTCTGGCAGTGTGCAACTTGTTGACATTTTGGAAGATGAAACACCTGTGAAAGTAAGTTCTCCAAATAAGAAGAGGGTTTCTCCACCTCATAGTCACATTTTCGAGCTCGGTTCAGGCTCTTCAGGGAAACTGAAAAGTGGGCGCAAGTTTATATTAAAGTCTGTGCCTTCTTTTCCTCCACTTACTCCTTGTATTGATTCCAAACGAAGTAATTCTGAGAACACAGACAAGCTTCAAGAAAACAGTGGCAGAAGCCAAAATGTGACCATCAATCCTTGAATTTGAGGTTAGTTATTGTCATTTTAACTTGTGTTTATCATTGTATTATTCCTAGTGCTAATTTTTGACAGTTTTCTAGTTTCAGTATCCTTTTCACCGAACTTTCAGCGAACGTTGTTGTGTACATTGAACTGCTCTGGCCATGGACTCTTGAGGATCTTCTAACACCCCATGTGTACGTGTATACTACCAAACCTCTTACCCGCATGTGTATGAAGATAACCTCTGTCCTTATGTTGACTGATCCTCGATTATTATTTGTGTTAAATAGGCAAATGAAGTGCGAAAAGCATCTCGGAAAATTGGAAAAGTGACAATTCTCCTGCATCTTCTCAAGTCCTGTGTGTTTAGCTCGTGAGTTATTGTAGTGTCAGTTTCTCTTTGCTATTGAAATTTTCAGTTAAAAGTGAAATTGAGATCCCATTTCCCTATCCCTAGTAACGAGGGCTACTAAGTTTGCCTCAACTTTGCTCGGAAAAAATAAAGAAATTTTGATGTCTAAAAGCAAATTTGGACCGTACCGAAGGCTGAATTAGCCAAAATATCATATCAATTTCTGTTAATACAATGCAAATTTGGACCGACTTATCATGTGCTATTTGCTAGTTTGTTGTATTTGCGTGCTCTCTTGTCGACTCCTTAATTAAAGGGAATTTAATAGTTTTGAAGAATTTATGACAATTACTTGAGCTAGGATCGACAAGGGAAGCAAAAGGGTCACATATATATTTTTTTTCAAAACAGCACTAGTTATTATTCTTTTAATTTATAAAGTTGTCTATTGCGGACGTCTACTTAATATTATAATAATAATAATTATTATTATTACTTTTTGACAGGATGCCTACTTATTACACTCTCTAGTTTTGTTTCTTGTTTTTCCTTTTTTTTTTTTGTTTTGTTTTGTTTTTGTTTTTGTGGTGAATATTACGCTTTCTAGTTGCAAGTTGATTAAGTAGGGTATAAATAGCGCAATAGTAAATTTTAAGCTTCCGTTTGGAAGACGAGTTTGAGATGAAATTTTTAGGTTGAAATTGATTGACTTTTCAAAATCTAATTATAATTTTTGTTGACTTTTCATAAAAAGATAAAACGCCTCACAATGAGGCGTGCCTCAAAAAAGTGCAAACCAACTGCAGTTGAGAGAATTACAATATAAAAGAAACCAAAATTCCTTGTATACCCCAAGTGAAACCCTCAGAGTTATCTGACGGTGGAAATCTAAAGTAAACATATTACAAGAACAAAAAAATAAAAAACTTATTATTAGAACAACAAAATTTTGTAGATGTGGAGAGAGAGGCAGTGGAAGAGATGAGACGGCTTTATACAAGCTCAAGCGCCATGCTGCTTTATCTCGATATGCCGCAATTCCCCCGATGTTCCTATCTATTGTATAAGCCTCACATAGTTATGCTAAACATTGAAATACCCTGCAAAATGGACCGTCCCTTTTCTTCTAGTGACCTTGGGACCCCTCAAGCCCCAACATTGCGGTTAGCCAATTACAAACTTCGTCCATCTCCTCAGGGATTGTGTAGTGCCCCATCCTGCGGTTTTGGAACCACACTTTGATCATCACATTGCAATTGAGGAATACTTTTCAAGGCAGAGAAAACCACGGACTTACGCGTTGTAGGCTCTAAATGTTAGATTCTGAAATCCTGCCGAGCATAAGGCTTGAGCAGATTTCTGTCCATGTTGATAGGAGACCACATCATCACCTGACAGAATTTATACAAATTAGTTCCGAGTGAAATGACATTAATTCTAGTGCGAGTTCATCTTAGAATGAGGCTTCTTTGACAGTTATTTGAAGCACATGTGGTGACAATGCGCACTCTAGTTTGAAATAAGAAACTTAGAAGAACATTCAAGAAAAACCAGTTCCAAAGCTTTAAAAACTCAGAATTTTAACTTGTCTAAAAATTTGGCTTTCCACTCAAAGCAGCTTCAAAGAAGAAAAAAGGAAACAATTCCACGAGCATCAAGACCACAAATAATTACTCGAGACACCCCTCCGAAGTTATTTATGCTCTTTAAGATACTTTCTCCCAAGACCATACACGCTAGAAAATATGGTTAATGGATAGAAGTGTGAGAGCGGAAACTAAAATGTTTTGGGATCAAAGCAGCAAGAGCTAAAACTGTGGTGTACTGGATAGGGTTCTTATACGTATGACAAATGCTATCTGGCGTAGGATGTTTGGATAGAGATAGGGCCACACCTCTGGATGTGTAAACATGCAAAGCATGGATGTATATGTCAAGTTACATGCATGTATATATGTCTATATATTTACATTCACGACTAATTATAGCCTTCATAACCACTGCAGTTCTTGCTAGTTTAACTTGGCCTAAAAATGGCCTCATCAAAGCAAACCTAGATAAGAAAACATGATTACCTACGCCATGGCACATCAAAATGGGAACCGATGCTGCACGCCTTGCAGCCTCCTGTGTACCTTCCATCTGATTCCTGAGGGTTCTACAACACAATTGAACGAGAGGTAAATGTATTGCATTATAACAAAAGTGTATGGAACAGTTTCTGGAGTAGATTTATGCATATCCGCATATAGAACAGAAGCTGAACCTTGAGCATGGAAGCCAGCCACTTAGACCAACAATTGCACTTAGGTCGACTGGATACAAGTTTCCATTACCATATTTTCCCAGAACACGGCAAGTTGCAGAGTAGAGGGCTGTCGCAGCACCCATGCTGAAGCCCCCAACACCAAGTTTGACTGGCGATAATGAAAACCCACCATAAGTTACCAATCAGTGGCAGTTCCCTAAAAAATACATCATTATACAATGCAGCGAAGAAGTTCTCCACTTAGCATATATGGAGCACAGACACAGGTTACAAGCATACTAAGTCGACATGTTAAGACCCTAGTTACCTCGGATAGCCATAAACCAGCATCTTACTCAGTCTCACTATATGAAAATGTAAATACATGTTTCAAAAAGGAAAAAAGAAAAAGTACCAATTTCATGACGTGAAAGCTGTGGAGTGTATGTTCAAAGAAGTTACGGTATCCATTTTACTTAATTTTTTTCTCTTCAAGGGGAAAATTCAAGAGCCATAGGAATGTTCTCTGAAAAACCCAAAACTAGGTCCTTTTCCCAAAATTGAAGATTATATGCATGTGTATACATATACGTAATTGTCAAATTCTTGGGTCTACATCTTCATAATAGAAAGTCAAGATAAGAGTTTCAAAAGCTCCCTAGGAAGAAACATACTGCCAGTGGGTTCTGTCGATAAAAGGTTTGCAACATGCGCGGCTGAAGCATCCAACCCCTCTAAATCATCGGGAGCATCTTCAGTAATATCTCCCACGTCAAACCCTGTTGTCAATCACCGGATATATAAGAACAAGAAATTTGAACCAGAAAAACATTTGGGATTTAAGACAGAATAACATGCTGTAGGAACAAATCTTACAAGCAGTACAAGAGAATCCACCAAATAAAGCTACTGGGCGACTAGGAGCAGTAGGACAAATCCACTTAATCTGCACAATAAATTTCAATAAAAACGGACTAATGATCAGATGAACCATGTACTAGTTATTGAATCAGGACCGCTGAAAACGCATGTTGCAGGAGCAGATAACAGCTACCATGAAACTTAAAAACCATCCTTACATTTGAAAGAGGAAGGGTTTCCAAAAGCTGGGACCAGCTGCAAAGAAACCACAAGACAGGAAATGTTCGACTCAGTCAGCAAACAGTTATCCTAAGCCTTTTTCAATAGAGCTCAAGTACATACCAGAACAACAAAACACTAGAATCCAACTGCTGAAATGGCTTCCAGAAACTCCCAAGTCGAAAATTAAATGCAATTTGTTTTACGAAAAGCCAAAAAAATCTTATTTGGGACCACAATAAGATGTTGAAAGTTGACTTAGGAGCTTAATCGTATTATTAAAAGCAAAGAAAGGAATTAATAACTAGAGCAATAGGACATGCATAACATTAATGAATAGTATAATTCTTTTAAGTACTACGTTTAACGGACAACCAAACCAGTAAAGTAGTGGTCCCTATTCTTGGCTCTGTGCCATATACATGTTCTGGATTCGAGACTTCGACAGCATGGAATCAAATAAGAAGATGGAAGAAAGAGACGCCCAATCATTTTTTTTTTTTTTCTAGTTCATGGAAGTAATTCTCATTGCAATCAAATCAATTAGCTAGAGAATCTTCTGGAAAGGGAAAGAGAGTTATAAAATTTAACTGAAGAACAAACTTCTCCACCAGAAGAAGACAAAAGATTGACATTCTCTCTATATTTTATTTTGCAAGAAAAAGAAGTCCACCATCCTCATAAAAGGCAGATTCCCATGTGAAAGAGAAAAAATAATGAATTCATGCTAGATGACATAAGGAGGAATATCATATTGATGGAGATCAATATTAGTAGAACACAACATTCCCTATCCCAAAACTATTGATCCATGCACGTCAACCATGGCCGAGTCACAAATAACAGTTTTTCTGTGTTTATAAAGTCGCTGAAACGAGATAAGGGTCAATGCGTGATTGCAAGTATAACACCTAACGGTGATTCCATGCCTGACTCTAACGCAAAGTATAGAGCTCGAATCAGGTACTAAGTTTTACCAAGGAAGAAAATCATCATTTCACCAATGACAAACTAATCAAAAAGAAAGAAGAGCATGAATACCTTGAGCCGTTGTCACCAAGGTCGTGAAGCCAAACTATAGTTGCCTGGTGTTTCCCTTTAGGCCTGACCACATGGGTTCTTCCAAACTCAAATGTCGTTCTAGCACTTCCACTACCTGTTTCACCATTACCACACATATACATATACAAATATATATATAGGTATATATATTAAAACATACGCACACATACGCACACACAAGAGAAAAGGTCAAATGATGAAGAAACTGGCCAGAACAAACGGATTGAGTTTTTTAGTGGTGAAAAACATCATAGTTGGTACAAACAAGAGGATAAGTTTAAAAAGGGAAGAATATAGTATGAGAAAAACTAACCAGAACCGGTGCAAGGATTATTGTAGCTCATTTCTTTTCTTTTTGTTCCACCCCAAAAAATTCAATATACACAATAAGCACCCTTTTTGTTATGGTGAGAGTTCCTGCAATGAAGAGAAATGAACATTTGCACCTCTATTTATAATGGTAATGGAGGCTGAAAA
>JAFMPE010136999.1:0-10622 GCA_024759925.1 Ficus religiosa
AAACAGAGCTTTAATGTGGATCAGGCCACTCGACAAGAAATGGAAGGGACTTTAGAATTCATGACTAACTTATTAAAGCTTCAAAAGTACCAAATCTATACATTTTCAGTCATATTGGACCAGCTGATCTGTAAACTAAAAATATGAACATTAAACTAACCAAAATTATTTTCAGTACCGACTAAACTTATGGGATTTTTGTGAGCCATTTTCATCGCAAAAACCTTGACATGAAAATATTAGATCTATATTTTAAGTTTTTTTTGGCCCATTAGAGAAACAGGTTTATGTAACGAAAAACTTGTATGTTTCGTTGGATTACCTTTAACAATGACGTATCTGAATTACTGTCCTATTCAAAATAATTTCATTTTTTTTTCTTCAATTAGTATAACGGGTTTACAATCTAGATAATAAAAATTAAATACATAAACATGTTTTTTTAAAATTTTATGAAATTTGTTTTCATAATTTTCTCCACAAAAATTTTATAGAGAATATTTCTGTAAATAGTGTATATTTATGAATGTTACTACGTTGGATATTAAAAAAGGAGGAAAAAAAAAAGATCTAATATCTAATACAAATCAAATAGAACCTTCTCAAAAGTTGTTATTTCTTTTTGCATACCTATGTTGAAAATATCGTTGTAGTTACGGTTAAAAAGCCACTTGTTTGAAACATATTTGTGTGCGTGTGTGTGTGCGTGTGTGTGTGTGTGTTTATATATATATATATGTGTGTGTGTGTATTGCCAACTATGTGGTATTGACAAATTTGTCACCATCTGTTACAGCTTTTAAGCCTGGCTGGCAGGGCAGGGGGATATTTGAGAGATTTTTTAATACAAAAAAGAAGAAAAAAAAAAAAAAAGAGTTATCAATCTAGAAGACTCATATGTAACGTGTGAAAAGGGTATTGTCTGCTGTCCATTGGAATCCAGAAAGACTGTCGTACATAATCTTCCTCGTGGGAACATATTATGCCTCTTGCGCGTAACCGTACAGGTACAACGTATTAGAATTTCACGTCTCCTTAGCCAATAGAATACAAAAGTGCTTTTTACGAAAAGCAGAAAACTAGAAAGTGCTTTTATGAAACTTTTCATCGGATTACTATATTTAATTAATCCATAACACTAACATATAATGATTTTAGGATTTGATTAGTAGAGTTATTCCTTTTACTTCTGTTTTTGATTAGGCAGAAAATGATAAATAAAAACTGTGACTCTTGATAAATTTTTTGAAAATATAATTTTAAAAGAGCTTAATGAGTCAAAATAGCTTTTAATTTTCTGAAATGTTAAAACATAGTTTGTAATATCTTATTAAAAGTTTTATACAACTTTTAAAGTCAACTTAGAATTTTTTTTTTAATAAATCATATTTTTAGATTTTGACTAAAAGTTTTTCTAGAATATCAAAGATCAGATTATTTAAACACATTTGAAAACAACATTTGAACCTCATCAGTATAAGAAATTATGTCAAACTTGCCTTAAGTCGCACAATAGGGTCTTGAAGAGCCAAAGGGTTGTAGGAATTTTTTTAGCTAAACAAAGGTTGTAGGAGTTTGATTTTACTTTGAAAACTCTAATTTGTCAAGAGCATTAGGGGGTGAAGAATGATGCCCAATATCTCATCACATAAAAGTGTTGTTTTGTTAAATTCTTGCCAAATTTGTTATCTACCTAAAAATGGAGATACCGTATATGTAGTTTTCCTTTTCCTTTTCCTTTTCTTTTTCTTCGTTTTTACATCCTTCATTGGGTGGAAAGTAAGGATGGTAACGGAGCAAGATGGGACCGGAAAATACTTTCCCATTCCCATCCCCGTCTTCATCCCCATTTAAATTTATGTAGGGCCGGGGAAGGGAATTTCCCGTCGGAGGGGCTTCCTCCATATCTGCCCTATTTCTCATCTATTATAAATAAAAATTTGAAAATATAACAAAGTAAAAGCAAACAATAAAGTATAACTGCACCAAAACTTTAATTCAAAACCAAAGATTTCATAAACAAATAAGCTTCTAAATATTTGCAAAAAAAAAAATCTTAAGAAATAAAACCACTAAAAGTCTTATTAAAACGTTACAAACTCTTAAGACTAAACTTTTATAAAACACTTAAGTTAAAAAAAAACTTGAAACCATAAAAAATATATAAAATTATCATTTTTTTTGTCTATTCCTCATAATTTTAATATTCATTTTACAAATACATACACTTTCAAAAATAATTTCCATAACATAGTACATATGTATAAAAATATATATATGAAATCACACATATATATATATATATATATATAAGAATGGGGATAGGTGGGACGAGCAGTGCTTTTTCTGTCCCACCCCGCTAAGCTTTAGGGATAAAGTTTTATCCCTGTTCCTATTCTCATCCCCAAATTATGTCTCTCATCCTTGTCCTGTTAGAGATGAATTATTATAGCACTGGTCCTATAGCGAATATTGTCATCCTAGTGAAAAGAAAACAAGGTGACTGGGATAAAATAAGCCAATGCACAGTCACCTATGACAAGAATACCTAGAAAAAAAAAAAAAAAGTTATCTGTCAGCAATTAATGTTGTTTTCTTCGACCTGTGGTTTTCTAGTAAGATAAGACCAAGTCCAAGGATATGCATGGATTTGATCTTTTGAATGGTTTCTCTTGGGGTTGGTGGGCCTTTTTGTCTTTGTGGTATGGTTGGGGAAAAAAAAAACATGTTTCTTAGTGCCACTTTTAAGTTCTTTGCTCCATAATTATAATCAATGCACATATTTTTAAAGATCAAATAGGTTTCAATCAAGAATAGCTTTACCATTACAATATTAGAGGACAAATATTGTGAGAATTTATAACTTTTAAAATTGAAATATGGAATGTGAAAATGACAAAATTAACCTTGACTAATATAATTACAGTTTAGTTTAAACATTATTTTGGAAAGAAGAACTATTATGGGATAAATTGATAATTTAAAGACTGCTTTAAGACATCTTAAAGTTTGGAAACTAAAATGAGATTAGATCTATAATTCAAGGAAAAAAAATGAAATTAATCCTAAAAAAAAAATCATTATGAGCCATTAATGTTCTTTTAACATATAGTTATGCAAGACGAAGTCCAAGGATATGCATGGATTTATATCTTTTGAATGCTTTCTAACTTTCTATTGGCGTTGGTGGGGCTTTTTCTCTTTGTGGTCTGGCTTGGAAATTTTTAATTTTTTCTTAGTGCACACTTTTAATTCCTTTGTTCCGCAATTACAATTAGTGGGCGTAACAAATGCAAAATTGCTTGACTGATGGTCTGATAGCACAAATGCAACAATGCTGACTGTTGTTCCCACTTTTGCCTTTCCACGGAGTTGCAAAAATCATAAGTGAGAGCTTTACTGGTTTTAGCCTATGAAATCTAGGTTTGTTGACAAGTGATATTTATTGGAGAAACAAAATGGAACAAGAAGAAGACCACTTTTTTAGCGCTGAAAGGTGTGTGTGTGCGTATTTATATATATGCATATATCTATGTAGAGGTAGAGACATTGTATATATCTGCACATGGGTGGGGTCTTCCTTAGATTCTCACCGTTGACTAAAACAATATGTGACGGAAAGAGGAAGAAACAAGATAATATGAAATTTAAATGCAGTCCAAGTCAAAATATTGGAATGGACTTGAGCCAAAATGGCAATCATTCATGCTGATGCACAAGAACGCGGATGAATATATACCTATATATATATATATATAAAGATATTCTGTACTATTTGTTTGTATCTTTTACAGCTACCATCTGCCATGGCGTTTTCGGTTATATTTATCCTGTCAAAGATCCACCTTTGAATCGATTTATTAAAGGCGTTTTGACAGTTGAGAGCTGAGAAGTGGGCTTGACTGAACTGATATCTAAGCTAAGTTATGTCAAAACTGAAAGCCAAGACTGAAGAACTCTCTTTAGTGTCAAACCCCAGGAATTTTATTTTTATTTTCTATTTTTTGTTTTTCTTTCTTTCCAAACAAAGTCTAAAATGATTTGTTTAAGTTTTTGAATTGGTTTCCTAAGAAAATTAATATGATAATCCGAGCTGCAGACATTTTTCTTTCCTCATAGCAGTCAAACTAAACTGAAAGGTCATATTTGATCCTTTGGACATTCAGTGTGTACAGTAGTTTCAAGTCACTGTAACAGAAACAGTTTTAGTAAATGTCCAAAAAAGAGGGGAAAAAAAATAGTTTCAGTAAAAAGTTCCAACAAAATGATTGAACAAGTCAGTTTCCAATGTCCAAGGTAGACTTGAGAAAGTGTTAAATTTATTTTATTTTGATAACGTCAAATGAAACTTATGTACATATGAAGAACAAGTAACCCATATGTCAGAAATTGAAGAACCTTCAAGTCAACTTGACGACCGTACAAAATCAGTTGAAGGTAATCTTAGGACTTCTAAATATGTCTTTTGGAACTGAACTCTTTTCCCTTTTATTTCCAACTCAAAGTAGTGAATGGAAGAAGAGCTCTCAGCTAATAAGGGTTGCACTTGACTTGGTCTATGTGACAATTCGTTGAAATGTTACCATTGATATAATCACTGCTTAACCAAAGTTATACATACATAAATATATATGTCATATGTATATATATATATATGCCGTAAGTGATCTTTAGCACCACAACTCACATGAGACAGGCTGAGTCTTTACAAGCTCTTTTCATGAAGGTGGGGTTTTCATGCCGAAAACCGTTGACATCCTACTGTCTTACTCTGAAAAGAAAGGCCTTTTCCCCTGTAGTATTGGGTTCATTCCAAGATTCGACTGTTTTATACTCAAGAGACTAGAGTATAGACATATGGCATCGAAGCATGGTTACTTCATTGCATCAATCTAATCCTGCTTTCATTTGGAGCCTGTCCCTAAGTTAGAAATCATGGCAAGTGTAACATGTTGTGTCTGGTTACAAAACGCACGTCGTGCACAATTTAATTTGTAAGCCAAAGTCCTTTATTGGAACTTAATTCATTAAAAAAAAAAAAAAAAAAAAAGGCCCTTTAATGACAAAGACTACTTAAGATCTTTTCGTCGTATCAAAAGGCTTCAGAGAATTATGAGATTCTCGAGTCTGAGTACCACATTTTTAAGATGAACACATGTTTTTACCAAAAAGTCATACACATGTAAATCAGTGATTAAAGAACAATTGTGCTCAAGTGATTGAAAGACACAACAAGAAGATGTACCAAGAAATGCATTTTGGCTACTTTGGTAACATTTTCATATTTTGTTGTTATGAAGCTTCAGAACGCCTTCCGAAGTGCAGTTGCCATCCCTTGGGATCTATTTCCACCTTTTATAAAAAAAAAAAAAAAAAAAAAAAAAAAAAAAAAAAGCTTTAGTCTGTTGACAACGCGTGTTCTTGACAAATATCATTAAAACAGAAAGAGGAAGTTTTACCTGGAATGCTTTGTCTCTCCAGTGGAACACACAACCGCGAGACTCCATGCATTTGAAGATATGTTGAGGCAATAATGGTCTAAACGATGTATGAAGTTTCACTTTTGTTAAGCCTCCACATGTTAATAAGGCAGCAGCCAGGCCATTTGGGGTCAACCCTGCTAAGTGAAGGATTGTCATGTTCCGTAGACGGTTGCTCTGGGTAACAGATAATAGGCCTACGTCGGTAACCGAACAATATGACAAGTTTATCTGTGACAATGAAGAAATGATGTCCTCCTCTTAGTTTGGACGAATCAGAGCCTTCAAAGTTTCTTTACATCGAATGGAAATGAGATGTACCTGTTCGAGATTATGGGAAAATTTAGCAAGGGGGTACATTGCATCATCATTGATGTTGAAGCACTTCTTGACGTCTAACACCGTGAGTTGCCTGCATTCGATGGCAATGGCTGATAGACCCACAGCAGAGACACAACTACACCCTCGAATTTCGAGCACCTTCAGACTCGGGCATTTCGATAAGGATGTCAATGAAGAGTCCGTGATATTGCTATTGTAGGCAATGTTAATCATCTCCAGAGAAGGGCAGCCACGAGCAATTGCTCCTACGCCGGTGTCTGTTATTCCTGAGCACCTGCCAATAACATTTGAAAATAAACTTGCATCATTTTCGGAAGAATTGACCAGCATACTAGGTTTTGATCTGCTTGACTTGAAACATGAAGTTGATGGATGATATTTTCCCAGGTAACTCAACTAGAAATATCCCGTTATTAGCAGTGTTCTTGTCTTGTTCAAGAAAGTGCAGACCGCGTGACATATCATGCTAAGACATTGGAAGTTTAAAAGAATTTGCTAGGGGACAAACCTATAGAGATCAAGCTCTTTGAGCTTTGAACAACCATAGCCGACATGTACAAGTCCATTATCGGTTATGTTAAAGCATATCCCCAGCTTTAGACTCCGAAGTTTAGAACATCTTGAGATGGCCTTTAAACCTTATCAAACCAAGCAACACAAATCAATACAGAGCAACAAACTAAAAATGTCACAAGGACAGTTTAGGTTTAGTCTGATACCTTCGTCATCGATTTCATTATCCGTGACATCCAACTCCTCCAACAATGAGCACCGCTGTCCGATAAACAAAAAGGCCTCTTTTGGAACAAGGCTGCAAGACTCCATCTTGAGAGAAGTAAGGGAGGTGCACGATTTTGTTACCCCATCTATAGAGGCACAAGTTATCTTGCGACAGCAAGTGATGTCTAGCTTCTTCAATTCTTTGTGTCTCTGAGCCAGGAAGACAAGACACTCGTCAGTGAGCCCTAAGCACTTGCTGAAGCTCAGCTCAACTAGAGAGGAATTCCAATTCCCAATGGCCTTTATCCCAGAGCCTGTAACCGAACAACCATCTAGTCTAATTGATCGCAGCGTGGAAAATTGGCCAAGGCATTTCGCCAGATCAGTGGTGACCTGAACCACAATTTAATATGCAACTGAGCCAAAGGAGCGTACATTAATCGTATAAACAAACTCAAGACACAGAACACCACACTTACAGCAGGGCCATTTGCTAAAATAAGCCGCTCTAGAGATTCGGCACCATTAGTCAGAGAAGACAAACCGATGTGACTGAGATTCTGACAATTGGACACATCAATCATCTGCAGAAAATCCAAATTCAACAGACTATCATTACAAATATAAACAATGGTGAATTGAAACAAGGTTAACTAGGGTCCAATTTATCACCCAAGTAAATTGAATGTCCTTCCTGTTTAAAATTCAACGACACACAAACAGTTAAAGAAATACCTCATAATTTCGATAGCATTCAATAACTTAATGCATCAAGATTATGAAGTTGCTAAAACAATGTACCTTAATTGACTTGCAAGTAGGCCCGAGTGTCGCGAGGCCATCATCATCGATGCCATGGCATCCTTCAAGAACCAAATCTTCCAAATGCTGCAGTTGCAGGATCGGCAGAAGGCATTTCTCGGTAATCTGCAGTAAAAACAGTATATAGGTAAATATTTCTGGTTGACAAGATTTCAAGAGCCTATATATACACATATACAGACACCAGACATCAAGTGGTATATGCTTAGTGGGGCTGAATTGTGAACGAAAAGTAGACATTTAAGCTTATTAACTGGATTGAAAACGAACTCTTATCAATGAACTCTTTTCCGTACAATTTGAACCTCTAGAAAAAGTTTCAATAAAATATGAATAAATTGCAGTGACTAGTGACTAGGCAAACTTTTGTTGAATCACGATTTTATTAGCCAATATACCTTTTAGTAGAACCAACCGCTATTTAATATGAAAAAGGCCAACAAATGGAGGCAACTCAGCATATGCTATTCCGTTAGAAGTAGATTAACTGTTTTCTAATCCAAGTTTGTATTAGACAACTAATGGAATTCATTACGTTAAGAAGAAGAATAATAATAATAACAATTAATTAAGAAAAGAAAAACACTAATGAAGAAGCTCAGACTAAGAATCTGATACTCAACTAGCACAAACCAAATTGCACAAACTTCCATAACAATGGTTTTGTTGGACTGGACCAAGAATCCCACTACCGAAAAGAGTTATTATAACAAATAAATTTAAAAAAAAAAGCATCAGAACTTGTAACAATCTGTATTCAAACTAAAAATTCAACCTTTTAGCAAAATAATAATAATAATAATCATCATCATGATTATGAATATCAATCCAAATTTTGGTTCCAATCCCTGTAAAAGATTAAGAAATTTGGAAAAATGCACTAAATCGCAAGCAAAGTCAATCAAGATGCATAAAAATAAACAAGCAGCCGAATCATTCAAAGCATCAAATCAAACAGAACAACCAACAAAAACCAATCATTTTCTTCTAAGTTTTCTTAGCTACCAAACAAAGGAAAAAAAAACCAAAGTACCGGTAAGTAAGAGAGATCCATGCTCCGAATCTCCTTGCACTTCATAGCAATCAAACCAACTCCCAAATCCGTAATCCTCAAGCACCATCTCAGACAAACGGACTTCAGTTTCTGACATCCAACGGCGACACACCCGATCCCAATATCAGTCACCGATTTACACCTCGCCAGTTTCAGCCTCTCCAAATTCTTCGCCTCCGCGATGGCCTTCGCCGCCGAGTCGGTCAGCTCCGTCGCGTTCGAGAGATCGATCTCCGACAGGGCGGCGCAATTCGCGGCGAGGCTGGCAAGCCCCTTGGCGGAGAAGGAGCGGGACCGCGAGAGGTTGACGGAGCGCAGCGTGAACCGCCAGGCGAGCGAGGCGGCGGCGAGGGCGGAGTCGTCGACGAGGGGGCAGAGGGAGAGGTCGAGGAGGGAGATGGAAGGGTAGCGGTGGAAGGTGCGGGGGAGGAGGTCGGAGCGGAGGGGGCGGAGGGAGCGCCGGTGCCGGGACTCGAGGAAGTAGAAGGACTTGCACACGGCGGAGAAGGACCGGCGGGCGAAAGCGTCGTTGTTCAGGTGGTCGAGGATGGCGAAGATGATTTCGTCGCTGAAGATGCCGAATGGGTTCGAATTCTTGTTGGCCATGGTGGTCTTGCTCTTCTTCATTTTCTTTTGACGTTTCTGAGGTTATTTTTCCGTTTTTTTTTTTTTTTAACTGAATAACGGAAAATAGTGTTTTTAGCTGAGAGAGTTGGGTTTCTCGTTTTATTGTTCGTAGCAGAGAGATAGAGAGTGAAGAAGAGGAAGGAGACGGGTTTGCGCAATTACGAGTTTGCCCCTTATCGCTCTTGTTTTTCTAAAGAATAATAATAATTAGTTGATCTGGAGAACTTTTTTGGGAGTTGGTCAACGTAGAATGACATAATGGCCCTTGTTCCAGATGCAAGCTGAGCAGTTCTGTGTGGTGCTTCATTATCTCGAGCAGGGAAAACTCTGTGCAGAAGATAATATAAATGGAATAATATTTTTTTGAAGAATATTAAAAGAATCTGTTATTATTGGAGCATGACATCTTGTACAATAACAAGTTTAAAAATGACCCGACGAAATTCCCTACATTGAAAATGAGCTTAGAGTCAATCCTGTATAAATATATATAATGAAATATAGAGTGAAACTTGATTATTATATATTTGTTCATTGAGAAATAAAGACTATAATTTTAAGATTTTAGGATAAATTAACGGAATTTAATAACATATGAAAAAACTTAATTGTTGATTTGAAAAATAAAAACACATATAAACTCTGTATGCAAAAGAGAAATGGATTCAAACTATATAGCAGACTCCATTTTTAGTTTTGGGTTTGTTTATCTTTTATGAAGAGTTATTTCTTTTTTGTTTTATTTTTTGTTTGGTTCTAAAATTTTCTAAACTCCATAGTAAATGACATTGACATCAAAAATTTTTAGAATCCGAACTGCCAAATTAGCCTAGATCTATTCTACCGGATTAGGCCAAGATTCACCAACTCCTATAATAATGTTAACCCGGATGGCTGCCATTGAAGCTAGATTTTTTGTTCTCTCCATTTTTTATTTATTTTAAATTTTTTTAAATAAATTTTGAATGGATAGCAGTACTATAGTACAATTTGCCTGTGTACCTTCAAGAAAAAAGAGAGGGTAGTTACGTAATTTGAGGACAATATAACACAAAGGGCACCGACAGGGAAAGAAAAGGGCCAGGGGTAAAATGGGGATAAAAAATATAAGCCAGACAAGTAGTTGCTAATAATAGAAGGTCGGATGAGAGCGAAAAAAAGAAATAATAAAAAGTCGGAGCTGAGGAAATCTTTTAATGGGAGAGAGGGACATGGCGGGGGAAGATCGTATGTGGGGGAAGTACCATTTGAGGAAGGACAGATTCAAGTGCACATGGTACGGCTTTCTCATTCCTACGTACATACGGACGCTCTTCACGCTCTCCTTCAGTGCGTGTGATCCACGGTCCAATTATATCTCGAGAAGTGGTCTATTTCCGCGACTTGCCCACAACCAAACTATCTACGCGAAGCTCAAACAATTACGCCTTGCGTTTCCCGACCTTGGGGTGGTTGCACGGTGTCGTGTCCTGTAAATTTTGACAGGCTTACCAATTAGAAGCCGCCACGTATAATTCATTTTACTAATTGGGTTTTTGTGGTGGGCTCTTGTCGTCTTCTTCCGCAAGGGGGAATAA
>JAFMPE010137033.1:3704-26126 GCA_024759925.1 Ficus religiosa
ATATTTAACTTGAGATAGTGTTTACCAAGTATCGGTACTCTCCTTTACTTCTTTTCTTATTGCAACATTGAATGTTAATGCAGATACAAAATAAGCTGGCTCTTGCGGGATTGCATGACAAAGGTATACACAAATTTGTTGGCAAAAACAGTTTTTACAATTTTTAGTACTGTATGAAGCAAACAATATACATGCATAGCCACATGAAGTACATGAAAGACAATTTATTCTTATTTGGTTAAAAAATATGTTCCCTTTTTTGGTAGAAATGTACAAAAACTTTATCATCAGTTTCGTTTTCTATTCCTCTCATTTGTTACAATTGCGTTGCCAAACATAGATTTGCTGTGTATATATGTATATTTTTACTACAAGCCATTATCCATTTTTCCCCCCCACTTTTAGGTAAAGCAGCTATTATTGAGCTTGAAACAAAAAGTTACAACGAGTCTGGTGAACTATTATGCATGAACAGGTAAGCACTCTTTCTAATGAAATGATCCAAAAATGATGTGCAGTTACTTATCTCAGATATTACATTGTAGGGCGACCATCTATCTTCGAGGTGCTGGTGGGTTCTCAAGTTCATCTCGTCCATTTTCCTACTCAAACTATCCAGCCAACCAGGTTTCATCAATTAAAATCCCGAAACATCAACCTTTTGCCTTGTTTGAAGAGCGTACACAACCATCTCAGGCATGTAGCATTGGTTTAACTTGCTTATTTAACGTTGAATGTTTGACTTGAAGTTTCTATTTTTGTGTGCTCGACAATATCTTTTTTGGGTCTATATATTGAACTCTGCTGCTGCAGGAACGTTTGCATGTACATTGTGAGTATTTGGTTCATGAAGAACACAATTTTCCCCTTTGTTGAACGCCAAAATATTGAGTTAAAAATGTTTTTCTTAGATCTTAGTACCATAATTGATTTCTGTATCAGATATATTTTCCCTAAGTTGCCATCAAAATTTCTTAACCTATTTCTTTGCTCTGTGCAGGCATTGCTTTATGGGCTATCTGGTGACAACAACCCTCTACATTCAGATCCGGTGATTGCCAAAGTTGCAGGGTCAGTACTTCACTTCAATATCAAACTCAAGTGCAAACAATTTTTTCCTTCCACTGGTTGTCTTTTGATCTAAGCATCAGTGACTGAATTTGTTACGTCATGATGTTAAAGATTCACGCGGCCGATACTGCATGGGTTGTGCACGCTTGGATTTGCAGTAAGGGCTATCATCAAATGCATCTGCAAGGGAGACCCAAACATGGTCAAGAGCATATTCGGACGATTCCTTTTGCATGTGTACCCCGGAGAGACTTTGATTACTGAAATGTGGCTTCAAGAAAAGAGGTAGAGTCGCTTGTTATGCTATTTTGGTGGGGCAACAAGCTTGAGTCCTTTTTTTTATTTTCCTTTAACTGATGAATTGATTCGCATTCCAAAACTTATACAGGGTTATATATCAAGTAAAGGTGAAAGAACGCAATCGGACTGTGCTGTCTGGCTTTGTGGATCTTCATGGTTTAACTCCGTCCCTATAAACAATAACAAGGGATGGAGGGAGGAAGACACTGCCTAAATTAACCATCTTCACGTAGACGTCAAGGTGGAGAAATAAATGCCAAAGTGCTGGATTATTATTATTTTTTTTTTAAGGATAAACTTGTAATATTTGAATATTATGAGGCCTCACGCTTGTGTTTCTATCCCCTTCTAGGTCTGCTCTTAGTTTTTGCTTTGATTTTTCGAAAGACTTTTCGTATAGATTTTATAATTCTGTAACATATATTTGATGTATCATCATCATTATTATTATTGGTAGGAAAAATGTCATAAATTTCCCATGGACTTTATCATTAATGTTAATATATCCCACAAACTATGAAATGTACCTCCTGAACTTTAATATATGTGTCAAATTACCTCCTCTGTTAGTTTCTGTTAGTTTTTCCATTGTCTTTATGTCAAAATGCCCCCTCGAATTTGGCTTTTGTGTCAAAATATCCCTTAATCTTTGCATTTATGTCAAAATACCCCTAAGTTTCTAATATTTATGTCAAATTATCCCATGATTTTTAATATTTATATCAAACTCACATATTTATCTTATTTTAAGTATCTGACATGGTATAATTACTTAATAATTATCATCTTTTTAGAATAAGTAAAAATATATATTTTTTATTATAATAAAGTGGTTTGCATATTTTTTTTAACATATTTTTTATTTTACATATTTTATTTCAAGTTTATTTGGATTATGAGTTTACTTGTGTATAATTATAATTAGTAGGACTTAGATACATGATTTGGATTTTAAATAACGTGACCATGATTCCCATTTATAAATTTGTTTTCTAAACGAAAAAAGATTTTAGAATCCAAGTTTTATTTTTATTATTTTTTCTATAAGAACTTATCGAGAAATAGAAATAAAATAAAATAGAAGAAGCGGGGGATATAACGATCACCGACGGACGTAAGATTTTAAAAAACTGATCAACGGTTAGAAAGCGAGGAAACGCGCGTAATCCCAAAGCAACTAAAACCCTATAAATATCTCCTGAACGGCGTCTTTCACTCTTTCCTCAGACGACAACTACTGAAACTCCGCTCCCTTCCTTGAGAGCCGTTCCCAGTTCCGACAATGGCCGAAATCGACAATGTTTCTCCGGTTCGCGACGGCGATCCTCAAGCAGCTGAGGCCATATCCGACGCCTCAGAAGGTCAGACCAAAGCCGGCGACGGCGATGTTCGTGATGTTTTCGAGACCTTGCGAAGGCTTCCTTCTTACGCCGTCAAGGATTTGTTGTCTATTGGGGTTAGCTCTCTCCGATCCCGTAACTCTTATGCTTTCGTGTCGCCTTTTAGTGTTTTTTGGTCTCGTACTATATTGCTTCCATTGCGGTTCTGCAGTGTTCTTAATCTCTCTTTCTCTCTCGCTGCGATTCGATTTCAATGGCTGAATTATGGTTTACTTTTGCGATTATGCTATCTATATTATTTAATCTGTCTAGTTATATGTTTGGTGAATGTGTGAACTTGAACTCTAAAACGGAGTGGATTTGAAATTTTCCAGCAATTCCTTGGTTTCCTCCAGATGATTGTTAAGGCATTGCCTTTTAGTGTCAGTGGCGGCACACGTTTTTTATTTTTTATTTTTTAAATTGTACAGATCCTATTAGGTTAAAGTTTTGACCTTTTTTTCTGAAGCATTTTTCCCCCCTGATTTAGGTATGCCTCCGATGCATTTTGCGGTTATTTAGGATGAGAGAGGATATTTGCGATACCTGCACGCTGTCATCGTCTATATTGAGTTCAGTATTAGGAGATTTAACGGATTTGGAGAAACATGATATAAGTGATGGTTCTGGAGAAAATGGAAAACGTAGCGAATCTCATAATTCCAAGGGCTGGAAAGTCAATGAAGTACTTTGTAGCCTTTGTTGGGGCATCTTGCAGTTCACTTATTGTGATGATAAGTCATCGGTGGTGAGAAAGGACAGTGCTTATGATTTTGCTTCTAAAATTGTGGAGCTGCTAAAACAAGAAGGTCATCAAATTGATGGGTTTTCTCTTGAAGTGTCCATTCCACCAGTTATCCAAGAAAATGAACTATCTGTTTGGTAATAGCTGTTGCTTCTTTCATGAACATTAAACACATCTCGTGTAGGTTTCTACAGCTGTTTAAATATTCGATTTATTTCCAGATTATTTATGATTTTCTCTATCGTTTTCTGTAATTGTTCGTGGCAGCAAAGTTAGAATACTCTGTTTTCGTTATATCTGTTGGAAAAGTCAAACTTAAATGGGTTCCTTCATACATACATACATATATATATATATATGTATATTATCTATTCTATAATTTTCCAGCTCTGTAGAAAGCCATCTCTTTAATTCTTTTCTTTACATATTTTTGTAGCTTGTACATGAAAAAGAAATATGAATCTGAGACATGGTTCCAAAGAAATTCACTTTCTGATTGTGATTCTGTGAAGGATGCCTTGAAGACTTCTATAACAAAGCCTCTTGAAAAGTTGTTGGTAAGTAAATTTCTTTGTTTGCAACAGTACTGAGTTTTACCGTAGGGGATATTTATGTGCCAAGGCAAGTAATCCATAGGTTAAAGAAGCTCTCCATATTTTCATTACTTAAGCACTTTCTGAGTATCTGTTGACTTTTTACCAATTTCCAATAGCATGAGTACTTGAACTGTTATAAATATTTTATAAAATTGAAGTTTTTCAGGATTGCAAGTCCAATACGAGCACTTTCCGTATACGGTTGATGTACACTCAACCTAAAGCATCAAGAACGCTTCAGACATTTGTAGAGAGAAAGCAGGGCTGTAAAAGAAGAAAAGCAGGCATGGTGAATTTTATCAAACAATATTTTATTATGTTTTCGCCACAATGTGCAGAAACATGACTTTATTTTGTTTTGAGGAGAATGTTGCTAACTACCTATAAACGATAAACCATGTGACATTAGTTATTACTTATTTATAAGTACGTAATTTTCATTTCAAATACATTATGCATAAAAGTGTGTGCCATACATTTAGCTAGTGTGTTACACACATTTCATAAAATGTATTTGGGAGAATTAAGGTGTTCATTACTGTTTAATCTTTATATTCTTCATTGAAACAAGAGTGTGTTAATTCTTGATTTGCATTAGAAAAAGCACTTTAGGTGGATATTTTTTAGGGTCGAAAAGCATGAATTTTGTTTAGTGCTTGTATGATAGAATCTGTAGTCTAGATCCCTTTAAAATAATAATAACATTAATAACAATATTAATAATATTCTTGATTTGTATTAGAAAAGGCACTTTAGGCAGAGATATTTTTTTGGGTCGAAAAGCAGGAATTTTGTTTAGTGCTTGTATGATAGAATCTGTGGTCTAGATATAATAATAACAATAATAACAATCTAGAGTCCGGAAAATCAGGGGGATTTTGTCTTGTTTAGCCAAAAATGGTTTCTACCAAAGAAAATTTGCTTAACTTCGTCTAGATCTTAACTGAGATGCCCCTGAGATCAATTTACCATTTTTTTGTGCTTTTTGTGTTTCTCATCTCATGTTTGTTACTAAGTTACCATATGTATTTATATGAGTCTAAAGTCCTTTGCTCTTAACTAACTGCTGGAGGAGGAGGAACGTCTTGTTCAGTGGTTGACCTTTGCCCTATTTAATTATATGTATTGCACACATGTTGACAATTCTACTGGTGGTACTGAATTAAATATATTCTTAGTTCCGACTAATTTTACTTATGTGTTTCATTATCCCAAGTGTTTTCTCAATAGGTTTAGCATACCTATATTTAAATCCAATTTGACAGATAATTTAAAGACCAACTTTGCGTGCCACCTCTCCCCTCTTCTTGAATTTGCAGTTACTAGCACTGGTAATGTTTCAGAAACTGTTGATGATGGTATCAGTTGTGCTGATTTTCCTATTAATGAAGTCGATGCAGTTCCACAAAACTCTTCAGAGACTTGCCAAGATAGTGAATTATCCGACCGGGTAATTCTTTCTTACTTCTCCTTAAGAGTGAGGTTCCTTTTACAAGGAAGACAATAAGAGACGTCTATAAAGAACTCACATTTTCACGTCATTTTTTATCTATTTGGTTATTTGCAAGAGATTTTGATTGTGCCCTATGATTGATGGCACATCTTTGCATTGTGAAGTTACTTTGTTTCTTATCAAACGAATTTGTTACAGGCTCTTGATCATTTGCTAATTGGGTAAGGCTTGTTGGAGTGACTTCTTATTGACTTGGTCATAACAATGTGGATACTAATTTTTCTGTTTAAGAATTATAACCAGGTCAGTGAACCCTGCCAGTTGGTGTTCAGTTGCTACAGGACACGTATTTACTTTGGTGGGAGATACCTGAAGGTAGGTTAAATTCATTTTTCTTGAGCGTTTGATAATTTCTGATTGTTAAAGTCTTTAATTGCAATGACTTATACACATGCTAAAGTTTAGCACTGTTGTCACTAAACAACTGAAGTTTCCATTATGCGTGTAAATTATTTCTCCTGGTTTCCAGCATAAGTTTTACATGGAAAACAAGATGACACAGAAAATGGGTAGTCATAACTTTATAGGCAAGATGGTTCAGATTTATTACTTGCTTGGGGCTTCTGATTCCCTCATAAACGGATGAAGAATGAAACAAGAAGAAAAGCGTTTGCTAACTAATTCTTTTTGGTGGCAGTATTCCAGAAATGTCAGTCAAACACGTTGGATCATTGATGATGAAAGAATGGGAGATGCATCTGTCGAGGTGGGGACTTTTTTTAAATTAAATGCTATAACCCTTTCAATTTTTGTTTGTTAGAGTGGAACTCTAAGGTAGAACCTGAAGGCCTATGTTCTTGTCTGCAGGAGTTAATTGGTAGCGAAATTCTTCCTGTGTGCCAAGGTGACAACTACAAGTTCCATGCTGCTGGTAGAGAGGATATTGATGTATGTCTACGTTCTTTACTAAAAATCTGAGTCCAGACTTTAATGAATGAAGTTCTGAAGTATGGAATCATCTTTTAGGTCCGGATGTTGGGGTCAGGTCGGCCTTTCCTGATTGAGATACATAATGCACGCCACGTCCCCTGTGAGGAGGATTTGAAAAGCATAGAAAAAAAGATTAACAATTTGGAAAATAAATTGGTAAGTTGATTTTCAAATCTGTATTCTTGTTTCTTTATAATGTATTGTTGTAAATCAGAATATTGTGCATGCAGGTTGGGGTGAGAAATCTCAAAATAGTGGGTAGTCAAGGATGGTCCCTGATGCATGAAGGAGAGGCAGAGAAGCAGGTTCTTTTTCTCTTTTGCTTTTGCTCCTGTTGTGTGTGTGTTTCCCCTCGTCTTTTTTGTGATCAAAATTATCTCATGATTCTGTGCTTCTTTATTTCATGATTTTCTGTGCTTCTTGGGGGTTGTATGTTCTTACCTGGATATTGACCGTAATTAATTTGTTATCGTTATTGCCTTTTGTTTTTAATGCAGAAGCAATATGCTGCACTGGTGTGGATTTCTCGCCCACTTAAGGATGAAGACTCTCGGTCCATATCATCGTATAAGGAGATGGTCAGTCTCTTTTGCTCCATATCGCCCTTTTCTTTTCCTATTAATATTTTCTTTTCTCAAACTTCACCAAACAACTCCCATAGGTAGTGTAGCGCTTGTCAATATTCATCTATGGCCTTTCTAAGCCCACCTTAACCATCAACTGAATTTAAAAATAGAATAAAAAAACAATCATTATGATGACATACCTTGAGTTGGTCTGTTGTGCAAGCTTGCCTTTTTCCTTTCTTCTTTAGATTGCTTGATTATAGAGGAGGTTTGATTCATAAAGCTTCAATGTTTTAAAGTTCCTAAGCAAGTTGTTAATTTTTTTTCTTTGAAACTGACTGAGAAGTAAGGGTAACTATTTTAACATTAACGTTTCTAGGTTTGATCTTTTTTACTTTTTATTTGTTTTTCTTTTATCTAATGGAGGTTCCACGTCTTTAATTTTTGTTCCACACAGCATGTGCTGCAAAAAACCCCAATAAGAGTGCTTCACCGCCGAAGTCCAATGGAACGTGAAAAGATTATACATTGGTTAGTTTCATTTCCATTTTACGGTGCAACTTCAGGTCATTTGTGGATTATATTATCACCACGGCACTACCTCATGAGGTTTCTTCTGTCATTTTTATTTTAGGATGAAAATTGAGAAGATCTTTGGAAGTTCTCAATATTTTCTTTTGCATCTATGCACGCAGGTGAGTTCTTCTAGTGGTTAGATTTCTCAATATTTTCTTTTGCATTTATGCACACTAGTAACGGTCATTGGTCAGAGAGGGAAAAAAACAAAACACCGCAAATATAACAAGATTATTTTGAAGTAGGGATATTTTATGTATGAAATTCCATGAATCATAATAAACCATAACCATTTATTTTCTCTTATTGTTTTTTCCTTTCTTCCCTGACAATTGTCGGGTTAAAATGTACTACAGAGAAATAGTTGTGACTTTTTTTTTTTTTTGTTTTGGACAGGCGGGAACATATATCAAGGAATTTGTTCATGGTGATCTTGGGCGTACTCATCCCAGGTACTAGAAATTCACTGATCACTTCTTTTTACTGGAAAAATTATTATATATATTTTTTTTGGGGATAAAATGTACAAAAAGAACCAAGGTTAAACCATGGGCATGCTTGCTTATTTCTTGTGGCTTCAGATGTCAATCCAACTTGTTGGTTTTGTAGATTGTCATATGAAACAGAATTTGAGATGCAAGTCACCTGATTCTTCAATTATAGTTTTGTACTCTTAAAACTGAGGTCTCGTGATTCTTAACACGATATAGGTTTTTTCTTAATAAAATATATAAATATATATATAATATTCATAATTTTTAGGCTTTTTTTTTTTTTTTTTTTTTTAAAATCTCGGTATAACTTGGTGGTGTCTGCTTAAATCCTGTCTTCATACTTGTATGGACATCTGCAGCATCGGTACGATCCTGGAATGTAGAGCAGAGATATTACAGCTCGATGTTACAGATGTGAAAATGGACTGTTTCTAAATGAATCAAGGGACACAGTTTTGATGCAAGTCATTTTGGCTTCTGCAATCACACAAATCCTGAGGTCATTTTGCTCTAGGCGATTTCTTCATTTTGGATTATGTAGCTCTGTATAAACTTCTTCCCTTTCGGATTTAAGAGTCTAGACTAATAATCGGTTACTTTTTTTTCTTTTTTATTCACAACCACCCCTTCCAAAACCCAAAACAAGCCCTGCTACTAGGCGCTTGCCAGTAGGTTTTGGGGAGCAAGCCAGGAATGAGTTTCGGCTTGAGCTCCGCGTTAAAGTTGTTGTAAGGAGAGAACTAGCAATCATCAACTTGGAGGGACGTGATACTAAGCACAAAAAATAAGCTTAATTTATACGAGGGGAATTGAAATACAGCAATTTTTTAAAATCCCTTTGTAGCATTTTTATAAGAGTGGATTTAAAATACAAAAAAATTTCGAAAGTATTTTAAGAATGATATAAATAATCGTCACATTTTGTACAAAATTTGGTGGTAATAATTATAAAGATGAAAATCTTAGCTATTTGTAAATTATTTTATTTTATTTTTTTGTTATGTTTAAATACCAATCATTATAGTAAATATAATTTTTACGGAAAAAAAAAAAAGCAAATAGAATATTTAAATAAAGAATAATAATAATAATAAATAAATAAATAAATCGTAACTAGTTGTGCCGTTTATGACGTGTCTTGCTAATCAGTGGAGCAAGCCACAAAGTAGCAGCACCAAAAAGTAAGAGCACCACAAAGTAATAGCACATTTTGACTAGCCTCGCAGAAAATTGGAGCAAGTCGAGGGATCAACACTTGTAGAGAATTGGTATTTGAATATACTACATTTTGTAGGAGGATTTTGAAAACATAATTTTAAGTGACAAAAAACACACAAATATTTCTTTTAATGGGCTCCCGAATTTTCTAATTGTATAGAAGAAGTTAGATCATCTTTTCGTTACACGAAATTGGTATTTATAAAGCCTTGGGGAAAAAAATTGGCATGGGGAATTACTGACTTATGCATGATTTGAGGAGTTGGGCAGATCAAAGTAGGATTTTTCGTACAATTTACAATTTTATATTATTAGTTTCACCTTTTTTTTTTTTTTTTTTGGCTGAAAATGTTAATCAACTGTTGCAATAGAGTAATGACTAAAAGTAAGAAAAGACTGATCCATAATGGAACTACAATCTATCAAACAAGAAAGAAAACCTATTGCATGCACGACATGATAATTAAAATTAGAAAATTGAGAGGGAAAAAAATAAATAACACCGAAAGATGACTCGGTGAATCTTCCAATTATTCAATCTTCAAGCAAGTTCTTCCTCTTATCTAGGAGTGGGACAACTACTCCAACCAAGATGCACATATCATCTTTGCCATGAAACCATAACGATCGGCAGCTTCATCGATCTGCACAAAAATTATCCAACCACAAAGCTCGCAATTACGTTTTTTTTTCATACACACTGGACCTAAAAAACTCAAATAATACTCTACCTGGACCAGAAACAATCAGTAATAAATGAAATGTAACAATCTCTGGAGAACATAGGTCATATATTACCATTTTCTGCGTTGGACGTCCAGCTCCGTGTCCTGCTTTGCACTCGATGCGACCAATAATTGGATTGGTCTGAGGGCTTTTCTCCAAGCTCGTGCATAAAACATGTTGCATAGTCTGCAGGTAAAGGGAGACCCAAGTAAATCTGGCTATAAAAGATGAATTCTTTTTAACTTTTGATAATTGTGACTAGCATATATGGGGGCTTTTTCTTCATGGATTACAATGCAGTGTAATTTGGTAGTATGTGCAACATGTATGATGAATATTTGAGTCCAACATGTAAGTGGGGGTTGGGAAGTATTAACTTCACAAAGAAACTAACCGCCAATAACTTCAATGAATGTAACGGTACGACCCGATCATCATGGTCAGCAGTCAACAACATGACAGATGGGTACTGTGTAGATTTATCAGTATCCTGCTCCCACGGTCTCTTGACATTATGCAGAGGCGAGTACCTGAAAAGTAGAGAAAAGAGGAATTAAAGATGAGCAAGTACCAAGATATCCACCTTCCTATTAAGATTAATAAAAGTGAATGACTAAATCTACGTCTTAAATACAAATTTGAAGAAGCAAAACCATTTGAGTTGGGAATAAGCAGTTGGCGTTCTTTCTTTTCTCTTATCTTGTTTTTTTTTTTTTTCGGCGGAAATCAATTTTGCATTTGGATTCCCAAGAAACTGAATGAACATTAGAAATGCAAGAAAATCTGAAGAGAAAAATATTTTGAGTTATATGCCTGTGAAACTAAAGTGACTTACAGGACACAGAAGGATTAGAAATCACATGGGACTTTAACCTCTAGACTCATAACAAAACTACCATGGCGCCAAACAGATATTTTTGAAACTTAAATAACCAGATACTCCAACATAAGGAAAGCAATATTCACCTAATGAGCCAGTGAAACTCTTCCTCCTTGTCAGAACAACCATAATCAGAAGTCCATGCATGGCCTAAAAAGTGATTAAAAAAAAAAAAAAAAAACCAATAAGACCAAATGTGCTATTCTAAAGAGTAAATTAGTGATCTTAAAAGTCGTAGACTACCTATGGTAAACTTGTGGAATCGCAGCATGTCCATTACACCCACATGAGCCAGAGCACAACCAAAAAGATCAGGTCTCTGTAATGGAATGAAACTTTATTAGTTAATTTGTGCACAAAGAACTATAAAATAACGGAAGGGAGGTGGGAAGGACACTGAGAATGCAAACACAGAAATTTCGGACCTGATTTATGCAAGCCCCAACAAGAAGCCCACCATTACTTCCACCTTCTATACACAATTTCTTGGGTTGGGTATAACCAGTAGATATGAGGTATTCTGCAGCGGAAATGAAGTCATCAAAGCAATTTTGCTTCTTTGCAAGTGAGCCTGCTTTATGCCATTCCTCTCCATACTCTCCACCACCACGAATGTTTGCTATGCAGAAAACTGCACCTAAATGCCTAGAAAGAATGATACGACTTACACTGAATGACGGTGTTATATTAATGTTGAATCCTCCGTAACCATATAACAGACAGGGGTGTGATCCATCCAAAACAATATTCTTTCTAGCAACAATAAACATTGGTATCTTAGTACCATCTTTGCTGGGGAAAAAAACCTGGAATAGAAAATCAGGTCAATAAAAGATCATTTTCAGGGTCACATAATAGCAAATACAAAATAACCAAGTAGCAGGTTATGTTTACCCACAGAGAGAGAGAGAGAGAGAGAGAGAGTATGTAACGGTAAACATTGTCAAAGAAAATATAATAATAATAAAATAATTAAAAAGTCCACAAGAGAAATTTATTAGACGCCAAATTTGGGGAACAGAATTACCTGATCAACCTTGAAAGCTGACCGGTCAAAATCAGGAACAGCAATCTCACGAAATATCTTAAGTTCTGGAATTTCGGAGTCTAAATTGTACTGATATATTATACCAGGGGTGAGAAAACTCGTAAACCCAAAGAAAAGTATATCATCTTCACGTCTTGCAGAAATTCCATGAACCGTGCCAATGTCAATTGGCAATTGATGGATCAACGAACCTGATTTCAGATCCCTTATCTGCAGAACATACTTTACATCGCTCAAGTAACTTATAACCAGCTGATTACCATTTACAGCACAAGCAGATTCAAGTACATCTTTTTCATCTTCTTGAAGAACATCTGTCCAAAGTGTTGGTTGTTTCAGATCAACTCGGACTAGTTTATATTTCGGAGCATCTTTATTTGTCAGAAAAGTAAACACGGTATCATCATTTGCAATGGCTTCATACTGTGCATCAAATTTATCAATAACCTTGACAAAAGGGAGCAAATCATTCCTCCCCCTAAAACCTTCAAGCCCATTGGGAAGTTCAGACATGTCACAGTAGTAAAGTTTGTTGACCGGGTCACATCCCTCTTCAATATAAAGAAGAACATACTGCAAGCGTAAGAGAATTAGTTTAACTTTAAAACTACCTGCACAAAATCTGCTTTATCATCTATGCTAAAATCCAAGTTTATTGTTTGAAATCACACATGGATAAAAACAATTGAGCAAGGCACTAATACTGACAGAGAAAACACTTGGCTCATTGCTAGCACTACCAGCAATCATAAGTCAATTAAAGGATGGTAGCTTCCTTCACTACAAACTATAGAGTGGGAATGCACATGAAAGAATTCCGAAACAATCAAGGGTATAGATCATGCAGTCCATTATCAAAAAGGAGAATAGAGAATTCATACTCTGCTCTACATCACCATAAGAGAATGGACATAAGTCACAAAAGGCAATGAAGGTACAAAAACGAAAAATTAGTGAAATACCTTCCCATCGTTTGTCACACTGGCACCAAACAAGTATTTAGGGTTGTCACTGTCCTTCCAGCATAAAATATCTTCAGATTGTTCGGTGCCCAAAAAATGATAATATACCTCATGATAGAGATTAGCATTGGTTTCTGTCCCAGCATCTATATCTCCTTCTCTATAGCATAAAACCACCATGATTATCAATTCAAATCATCTTGGAAAAAGAAATCTTGCACAAAACAGAAATCACTATATTGGATTGTAACACACAAAGCAAAGTAATTCTATTCTCTTTCATTTTGTTACCCTATTACCTGCTTTGCTTTCAAAAAACCTCAATTTTTTTTAAAAGGAAGGGGGGAAAAAAGAAGAGTGCTTTCCGATAATTTAGATATGTCAGTAACTCCATTTAAAATAATAACTAATTTAACTTGCATCCACATATGTTAATCAATTCTCGCAACTGGGATCAGCAAACCTTCCTAGGTTCAGGGTTTTAAACATAAACATTGTAACTAGCGAAAGTCATTCAAATTCAGAGACATACATGGACCCCAAGTTTTGCTTTACTTACCGTGGAGGTGGATAGCGGCTGTAGAAAAAACCTTTGCTATCTTGGGTCCAGCTAATACCAGAAAACTTTACCTGAAATACAATTCATATAAAAAGTCAGTTTCCAACAGTGTCAGGTCATCATTCTCTTCAAGCTTAAGTGATGTGAGCAAACTCACCCATGATAAAGTATCAGACTCAACCCTCTTGTCATCAACATTCATAACTTTAATTGTCACCCAATCGCTGCCACTTGTGCTAAGTCCATAGGCCAAGTACTTGGCATCCTTACTAACAGAATATGTATTCAGAGCGACAGTCCCATCTTCACTAAGTGAATTTGGGTCAAGCAAAACCTCTGGCTCTCCATCCAACCTGTCCTAAAATTAGGGGAGCCAAAAAAGTAATAAAATAAGACACAGAACCTCATAAAACTCGTAAATCTATCAATGCAAATCTAGACACAGAGACCAACCTGCACATAAAGGACGTTTTGGGCTTGAAGACCAGTGTTGTGGAAGTAAAAGTACTTGTTCCCACGCCTAAAAGGAGGATCATAACGTGGGTGATCGAAAAGCTTCGTGATTTTCTCATGAAGCTTCTCTCTCGTATCACAAGCAGCAAGCACCGATTGCGTCAATTCCACCTGCTTATTCACAAACTCTTTGGTTTCTTCAGCATCAGGATCTTCAAGCCTGAATGATAAAAAGTCAATTATCAACTCCAATCCAATCGAATTCCATCAATCTTACAGAAACCCAAAAATCTCAAACCGAAGTCCTTCAATTCAAACAAACACCGTTCCTTCGATTCATGAAAAAGAAATGCAATCAAATTAAAAACCAAAAAAGAAAACATGAACACTTTCCCAAGAAAATCTCAAGCACAAACACTCCACACCGATCATTCCATACACGAACCGAAAAAAAAAAAAAAAAAAAAAAAGGTCAAAACAGTCAAACAAACAGAGCTTGAAGATCAATCGTTCGTTTTCATGAATTCCAACGCTTTCCACGGAAACAAACAGAAACGAACGAAACGAAACGAAAACGATCATCATAAATCGAAACGAAATCGTCGAATTACTCACCATCGATAAGGATCAGCGACCTTGTGGCCGTGGTAGTCGTCGACGACGGAGTCGTCCCTGCTTGCGGGAGGGTAGAGCAAGGAGCGGTCGAGGGCGGAGAGAGAACCCATCCTAGGGCTTGGAGAGAGAGAGAAAAGGCGAGAAGATTTGAATGAGGACAAAGGCGGGTGGAGAAATGAGAGAGCAGAAGGGCAGTGACGATGTTTAAATAAGAGAGCGAGGGTACGAGTTCGAGTTTGGGTTTGGGAGCGCCGAGTGATGAGGGGGTTGAGATGGAAAGAGGATTTATTGACGATGGCACTGGCGTGGCGAGAGTACAATGAGAACATGGTGTTTTCGTCCCAT
Source organism: Ficus religiosa (assembly GCA_024759925.1). Taxonomy (NCBI): domain Eukaryota; kingdom Viridiplantae; phylum Streptophyta; class Magnoliopsida; order Rosales; family Moraceae; genus Ficus; species Ficus religiosa. The sequence goes on from JAFMPE010137033.1 coordinate 18,681, forward strand.
GGCTTGGAGTTCCAACTCGTGGTCTTTTCAGGAGCCACGAGGCCTAAATGTAGGTTTAAGTGATGCCATTATGTGTCTAACATGTCGCCATGGTCTTGGTCCCCCTGAAAAAAAAAAAAAAAAAAAAAAAAAAGGGGGGGGGGGGCGGGTTTGACTCTTAAGAAAATCATGACATCAATCCCCAAGGAAAAATTTTTTTTAGGAGTGTAACAAAATTTGCTAATTTCAAACCCCATTAGGGCACATGCAAAAAAAAAAAAAACAAAACAAAACAAACAAACAAACAAATAATGAATACATGAGCTTTTTATATTTTTCAGAAAAGTTTTTATTAATTTTGTTTTCGTACCTTTTTATTTTTTTTCTTTGTCAAAGTCGCCAATTTTTTTTTTTTGGCTCTAAGCTTTAAAGAAGCCGACTGGTAGGCAGATGAAATTACTCCAATAACCTAACTTTTATCCGTCCCACTAACCCCCTCTTAAGCTCACATTTTAATTCACATCTCCGATCCAGCCGCGTGTGAAGCATGCGCTAAACTGGAAACTACAGGCCACGTCATATAACTGTCCTATCGTTTATTTCTTTATTTGCTTCAACGTTGCCCTCCAACTGTCTGAAGTCAATAAACGGAATGTGATTCTCTTAACGGCTTGTGTTCCACACGCTCCTCATGAACACGTGGAACAAAAAGAACTCCAATATTGCTTTTGGTGGGCCTACTAATTGACAAAGCCAAGGGTAATTGGAGTTAAAGTAACAGTTCCCGATTGGTCGCTTTTATGTGCTTTTCCTATCTCGCACTCTACTCACAGACGACGCACACTCTCCGGTACGGTTATTGAAACGTCTCTGTCACCGGAGAGAGTAATGTACGGCCGTGATCTATGCTTCTCTTTTTCCTAAGCTTCTGATCGTTTTCAATGGAGATTTACTCGTCGGATGATGAGTTGGAAAGGTCGATCGGGCGGTTCGAGAGCTACAGCCTAAGCGCCGACGTCAGTGAGTCGGAGAGCTCCGGCGGCTTCTCGCACCACCAATGCGATCTCGAAGCCGGTACTTCGAGCTCTCTGGCTTCTTCGCCTCCTCTTCCGGGACCGGCATCTGCTGGTCGTTCTGTTCTCACGGCGAGAATGAATGTGAATTTCCCGTTCATCGGCGGTGGGAACGTCGTCGTTCCGGCTACGAATACGGAGAAGCCGGAGACTGACTTGTCCGGTGAGTTTTGTACTGTTGTTTATTTTATTTCTTTTTAGTTTTGGGTCAACATGTCAATATTCGGTCAATATGTGAACCTTTCCGAAAATATCCGGAAAATCCAACGGTGTTAGTTTGCTTAGCCTTTTGGTTTGACAAGATGACTCGTTTTGACTAGTGGGAATAGACTCTAGATTAAGCAAGTGATTGATGCACAGGTTGAAATTGAACTTTTAGGTTGAAGTTACGCTGATTTGTACGTGTTTTTGGTGAGGTATTTGAACCGTCGAACTAAAATTGAAAAAACTGAAAATGTGTTTAAAAAAAAATATTATTATAGAGATTGTTTTGTTCGTTTTAAAATTCTGTGTAATTTTTTAAAAAAATTATCTCATTTCAACTTATACAAATATAAAATTAAAGACTTTTGAAATTTGAGTTAAATAATGAAATTAAAGTTAATTTTTCAGAAAATGACAAAAATGAATTAAATTTTTTAGGTTTCGATCGGATTGGACCTTGACACCAAACAAGGGCTAATTTATCTAATTAACTATGCAGTATTAAAATAGGATAATTAGCTTATCTTGTATTCCTCTAATTATCTTAGTTATCCTATTTTCATACAACATCATTAACCCGGAACTATTTAGTTAATTCCTTAAATTTATTGGAATTACTTTATTCCTGCTTATTATTGGGTACATTTTTTTTTTTTCAATTTATTTACGAAAATTATTTCGCAATTTGTACAGAAGTAGAATTGATGAAGGAACGGTTTGCTAGGCTTCTGCTAGGAGAAGATATGTCAGGTGGAAGCAAAGGCGTTTGTACTGCTCTTGCGATCTCCAATGCCATCACAGATCTTTCTGGTCGCTCTCTCTTTTGTTTTGTTTTGTTTTTTTTTTTTTTCAAATTTTAGTACCGCAATTACATGTAAGTAAACAGATACTAATTATACAAAAGAGGAATTATGACTAAGAGCAGAGGAGTGGGTTTGTAAAGATACACCAATTCTCAATCTTTACTTCATATTTGTTGACATTGGTTTGATTTGGCAGCTAGTGTCTTCGGGGAGTTGTGGAAGTTAGAGCCGTTGCTGCCGCAGAAGAAGTCGATATGGCACCGGGAAATGGACTGGCTATTGTGTGTGAGTGACTCTATAGTTGAGCTCATACCATCATTGCAAGAATATCCTGGAGGCGGGACATTTGAGGTTATGGTCACTCGGCCACGCTCCGATCTCTACGTCAACCTCCCAGCACTAAAGAAGCTTGATGATATGCTGCTCAGTATCCTTGACGGGTTCCATGATTTGGAGTTTTACTACGTTGACCATGGCGTCATTGTGCCTGATGATAGCGAAAGGTTTCTTACGTCTTCATCATCCTCAGGGACACCCTCCATTCGGCGAGAAGGGAAGTGGTGGCTACCATTTCCAAAGGTTCCTCCCAACGGTTTATCCGATGATGCGAGGAAGAGACTGCAACAGAGTAGGGAATGCACGAATCAGATCCTCAAGGCTGCCATGGCAATCAATGCCAACGTGCTTGCTGAGATGGAGATTCCAGATATTTACTTACAGAACTTGCCAAAGGTATGTGTAAATAACCTTTTCATCACTGTCTAAAGATTATCTTTCATGTTTTATGTCACAATGTGCAACCTTACAAGTGATGTTAGTAGCAATAGCTGTTAAAAAAAAAGTATTAAAAATTTTGGCACCTTGTCGAAAGTTAGTCAGTTAAAGGTGTTAAAGAGGGATCTATTTAAAGAGAAATGAAATTCTTTGAAATGTAAGGTGGAACGTTCAGTTTTACTTAAATTTAGAGGAAAATTTTGTGGTTTTTTCTCAGTGATGGTATCTTACTAGGGCATCATTTCTTTTGATTCTTCAGAATGGAAAAGCTTGTTTAGGGGAGATCGTATACCGTTACATGACTGCCGATAAATTTTCCCCAGAATGTCTTCTCGATTACTTAGACCTATCATCAGAGTACACCACCCTTGAAATAGCAAACAGGATCGAGGCTTCGATGCACATTTGGAAGCAGAAATGCCTGAAAAGGCATCTAACGCGCTCAAAGTCCGGTAAGACATCCTGGGGTGGAAAGGTCAAAGGTATTTCCGGTGACTCAGAGAGAAATAGGCTTCTAGCAGATCGGGCTGAGACCCTCTTACAGAATTTAAAGATGCGCTTCACTGGCCTCCCACAGACCACTCTGGACATATCCAAGATTCAGTACAACAAGGTATACAAAGCCTCTTCACTGAAAATCAAAAGAGTCGCCCTGTGGAGGAAGGTTTTTATTAGGATTCTAATTCCTTTTCTGTTGCAGGATGTTGGGCACTCAATACTTGAAAGCTATTCTAGGGTGTTGGAAAGCCTGGCCTTCAAAATAATGGCAAGGATTGATGATCTCCTATACATAAATGATGCGACTAAACGACGTGCAACTGCAGATTCAATGCGTTCGTATGATCATGGAAGGTTTGGCAATGCTTGTCTACCTACGCAGAAGAGGATATCACAGAGTCATTTCTCAGTTCAACATGCATCTTCTGTCTCTCGGATTAAAGCAACATCGTTACATTCTCATAATCAAATTCGTGGCCTTGGAAGCTCGAGCGAAAGGATGCATCATTTTGTGAGGAGGACTATGGCAAGTGATACAGAGGAGGAAAAAAGTTTTTAATAAAAAAAAAATTCCGATGACTCCAAATGACATTTGCCAGCCCTTATACCACTACTCAACCAACTTTTCCGGTAAAAAAAGTAAAAAAAAAAAAAAAAAAAAAAAAAAAAAAAAAAAAAAAAAAGGTGGACGGTTTGGTTATCGGTGTAGGAAAGGTAAAAACTTAGAATAAGGTAAAAGATTTCCTTTTGCTTCTGCTTGTCCGCCCTTCAAAACAAGAGCTTGAGAAAAATATTAAATCTCGCTAGTTACAGAAATCATTGATTTCAATAATTAGATGTTTTTTATGTAAAATTATGCGAGCCCCTTCATGGTAACAAAATGCATTGTCCAGGAGAAGATATAAATGATGGATTTCTAGTTTGGTCCAAGTTATATTTGCCATTAGGCACCAAACGAAGTCAGTGACATCAAAATTAGTCGCATAATTCTTATCACAATTTTATAAAAACAACCAATAACTATAGAATAATATTAAAACCCACAATAAAAATATCGGTCATTGGAGGGAGGCAAAAAAAAAAAAAAAAAAAAAGACGCAAAGTGACATATTAAAATCCCATCATAACAACTAAACAAAGCTAACGTTAGAATTTGTCTTTGCAAGTTAGACATATCTCGACATCATTGTGGTTCTCTGTCTTCATTGTCGTCCATTTTGTTTCTATTATCGGGGGGTTTTGATCGGAGCATGTTTGCTCAACCAAAGAAATATATCTGATTCACATCACCATGAAGTGTAAACTACGAACTTGCCTTTAAGACTTGGAACAGATATGCCTAAAAGAAATATTTGGAACAGATTCACATCATCATCACCAAAGAAATATTTAGGGACAAAAGGGTTTGTGCCGACTGGGTTCAACAATTAAGTGGTAGCATTCTTTAAAAAAACCAGCCCCTTTGGTTTCGTCTTGTTAACAAAATTTATATACACACACACATTTATGCACACAGACATATAAATATATATATATATATATGCCTGCCCAGTTCCCCGTTTTAGATTACCAGAATTACAAAGTCACACAAGAAAGGGGGGAAAAAAAAGATAAATAAGTATAAATAGAGCATATAAAAGACTTGTTTTTTCTAGGGGGGCAGTGCCCGATTGCAGTTCCGTTCAGGAAAAAAAATGTTCCCACATTCTGTCCCAGCTCTCAGCAAAAGTGTCCCCTCCGACTATAGTGTATAAATATAAATAATTCAGAAAGCACATGCCAAGAGACAAGACACTAAAATAAATGCTCTCTCCCAGCCAAAATGATCCACTACATTTACATTCTGTCTTCTCTTCTACCTGGTGCACTAATGATGATTTAATCGCCTCTAAAGAATCATCTCTAACAGCCTCTGTTGCTGAAAAAGCAATACGGCCTCTGCTTAACTTTAAACACTAAAGAAATTCCAAGTTCCGCCGTATCTCCTCCAACCAGTCGAAATTTCAGAATTAGAGAATACCATAACCCAACTACAATTAAATGAAAAGATCTCCTATGCAAAGTCTTCAAAATAACCTCATTTTCTGTTGTGTAGTCATCTCAGGACATCTGTCTCCTAGCAAAACCCTGCCATCATTTACTGTCCGAGACAGAACGCACGCGGCATCAAAGCAAAGACCTATCAACCTCATCGAGCATGCGGTCGCGGTGGCTGCCAAAAAGATAAAAATAAATCATTTTGTAACAATATCTGAGCAGACACGGAGTGTAGCTTAATGAGAGAACAAGTAGAGTGGCATGGATTCGAATATTAATAAAATACGAGGTAGGACTATGACCATCTGTGGTTTCGAAGACAAATGGAGCTGAAAGATAATCCAATTAGCTAAATTTAATTATCAATAGAAAACCACTCACCAAAATAAAAGAATCAGAAATATGTACTTTTGAGTTGTATTAGCTTAAAGAGAAAATTGGTACATTAAAACATTGGTGGTGTAAGGTTTTATTTGCCTAAAAATTTATTCCTCAAATCTTCAATTAGAACCTGATTATCATATACTTAACCTTAGCAGCTGTAAGGTGCTGTAACAGAGAACATAAAACTAACTTAGTTTGATAGCAGCATGAAAATATAATATAAGAACATCGCGAGAGATCGCGACTCCAGTTGCCAGGGAGATCGCGACGAGATCCAAAGCCTCCACCGCCGTAGATCTCTACGTTGCTATCTCCGCCGCCTTCGCAATGTCCACTGGCGAGGCCCGTCGCTAATCGGGACGGCGACAGCACCGGCGGGCGGTGTAGGGGCGAGAGATACACTGGGAGGGAGACATACAGGGGAGAGAGGGGGGCATGCATGGACTGTAGAGAGAGAAACTAAGAAAACTGAAAAGGGTAAAATTGAATATTATTATCTTATTTTAATGAAAAAAATTTAAGATATGCTCTAATTTAACCTGTTTTAAAAATTATGATTTATATTTTTAATAGAAGTAAAATATGTTATATCTTACAATTTCTCCTACGTTAATTACCCAAAGCCCAGCTATCCTAACCCATCTATTCCCGCTTTAAGGGGCACAGGCCCACACTGCTAGCTTTAATGAAGCCCAAAGCTCAGTTATCCTAACATGACCTCCCCACTATTCTTCCCCTTGAAGTGGGGGCACATGCCCATAACTCCAAACTTGTACCATTCACCTCGGGCGGACGCCATTACATGTCGTTTATATATGGGGCACTAATGATAAATGCTACAAAATCATGGCTCGGATTGATTTTTACCACACATGAAAAAACTCTTTCAAGAAAGTCCATAGATGATATCATAAATATTTATTTATCTATTTATTTTAAAATATTTTTAATTGGTATTCATATTGTAACCGTTTGGTTACCAAATGATAACCAGTTGGTAACCAATTAGTTATTGACCGTCGGTAGGTTTCTGATCAGTAACTACCACTGCCGGCGGGTTATCATGTGGTTACCAATTGAAAACTTGGTATCCAAATGGTAACCAACTCGTTACCACCCAGAAACTTGGTAACCAACTGGTTACTACTCAAAAAGTTTTTGATTTTACTAGATTTTTCGACTTCCGCCACTAGAATATTTAAACAACCATCATATTCTAACAAATATCACCAAAATTCTATGTAAATCATAAATCATAAACGCCAAATTTCAATAAAATTTGTAAAAAATATTAGAATTTCTAAATTTTGTCACCAAAATATTAAAAAAAAAAAAACTAAAATCCATCGTTGTAATCCTTAAAAATTCAACCAAATTCCATAAAAAATAATTTATATATTTCGAAAACGACAGACTAGATCGAAATGGATCTTCTGCTCCATGCAATCCCGAGCAGAGATTCGATGTCCGACACCGAAGGAAGATCGTGTAGACGACGTCGTAGTCGATCTCCTCTCCATGGCCAGGGCGAGAGAACGTGAGTGGAGGAGATTTGGATCTCCTAGCTTGCGGTCACCAAATCTCCTCCGTGGGAGCTCGATTAAAGCTTTGGATGCCGGGAAGGTGGAGGTGTGAGGTTTTGGCTCGGGATCGGGCGAAAGAGAACCTCCAGTTGCCGGATCTCTAACGTGAGG
>JAFMPE010137066.1:0-11290 GCA_024759925.1 Ficus religiosa
GAAAAGAGAACACTTCTTCTCACCGATGAAATTGCAGTCGGTTTTACAGGCTTTTCAACGTCAGACGCAATGGCGCCGCTCGATTTGCCTTCTCCGCGGTTTAGAGTCTTAGGCTCTTGATTTGGTTTTTTCTTCAAACGGCAAAGAACATAGGTCCTCTACATAATTTGGAACGAAAAATTGTAAGTTATAGTCATGCTAAAAATGACCTTTTAAGATTATAGGTAGCATTAAAAGACAAGGATGTCCTACTCTAGTTTTCGATCCAAAAACAAGAGATATATGATTTTACCTACATTGAATGCCAAAGAATGAGTCCAATCTGTGGTCCAAGGATACATACATACATACATACATACATACATACAAACATATATGTGTGTGTATATAAGCTAAAGTACCTGTTTAGGGAGGGGATTATCAGGTATAATATAATATATTTGCATGGCCCAGTTGGTCGTTTCGCCATGATTATTGTAGAACTCTAAATTCTTCTTCTTTCCAATGCATTCTCCGGTGTCCTGATCCTTAATCTCCCGTTCCTCGCTGTTGATTTTCCAGTAGCCGGTTCCAGTCGTCCTTTTTCCCGTGATCTTCCAAATCATATCTTCAGTCTGAGTCTGAGTCTGAGTCTGAGTCTTCTTGTTGGAGTTTTTTCTGCGTCCGAGCTGGAGGTTTTGTACACTGAAGAACAACCACATCGGATCTTTCGACTTGATCTTCGATTTGGCTTGAATTAAAAGAACCAAAATACAAAATAAATGAAGAGGAAGAACCAAAACAAGAGGAAAGAACGACTAAATAAATAAATAAATAAATAAAAGGGGACAAAATTTACACTTACGAGGTAAATCCCAAGGCTCAAAGTTGCAGAAATCGACCTCGGCGATGAAATGATCGACCCCGGAACCAATTTCGAGGAGCTTGGGCCTCAAGTAATCTCTGATGAGCTCCTCATCAGTGGGATAGAATCTAAATCCTACAGCCATTCCTGGTGGCAATTCTGTTTTTGTTCTCATCCTTCTCTCTCTCCCTCTTTCTCTCTCTCTCTCTTTTTTTTTTTTTTTTTTTGCTGATATAAATTGACACAGAGTTGAAGCAGAAACAGAGGGGAGGAGAAGAAGAAGAAGAGCTTAATTATGAAGTAGCTTGGACTTGGGGCTCTGGCTTATCTGTGTGTATATGTTTTTCAATTCAGCACATGATACGATAGAGACAGAGAACTCTCACCATTTTCACCAGAGTTGAGTGATGTGAGACAGAGCATTTTGGCTGTCGTCTACAGGTTAGTCAACAAGTTACTGCAGGACGAGCGGAGCCCACTTGCTGAAAAATCATGTTTGGAAAAATTATTTGATAACACCATGATGCTTAACATCATTGTTAACATAAACATAAAGTGAGGTATACCTCATCTTTTATTTGCGAGTACTATTCAACACATCATCAATATTATCCTCTAATGCCCCGCTTGAATGAATAATTATAATTGTAATAGTTGTACTCAAACATCAAAAATAATTCATTTAAATATATCACTATTTTTCGTAAATTTAACTCTAATTCCAATATAAATTTTCACTTTTTAGAAATTCATACCGTACAATTTTTTTTTCCTTTATGTTATTCAAATATAAATTTAATTTGAATGTACAATTTAAATTCTATATTTAAGTGGAAACATTTAGTTTAAATAAATATTCATATGTAATCTATAATTCAAACGGAGGACTATAAAATATTTTTTGCTAAAGAATGCGTAAATTGTTTACTTTTTGGTTTCGAAGTTGGACGTTTGTTCTTGAGAATTAAAGTACTTCCGTTTCTCGTAATGATCATGACATGAAGAAAGGTGAACCCATATATTCATAACAATCAATCAGTAATCAAAGGGTAGATTGTTGATTATGTATTTTTGTAAAATGATAATTTTTTTTAATTTAACAAAATTTGAGATGTTAACTAAAAATTAAAATTAAAAAAAAATCCTCAAATCCTTTTCTAATTTCTCTCCCTCATTTTTTGTGCTTAGAAAAGAGTACATTATTTGGAATTATATCAATATTGTTCATTTTGGAATCAAAAACCATACAACTGAATGTCACCTTTGTCATCATACTTTATTCTTCAGTTATGCTCCCCACTTATTTGTGGTCCCACCAAACAAAACAATCTGTTTTTCTATCTGCTTTAGCCTTTAGTTGCTAGGAAAATTCAAAGTTTCAAAGGCATGACTTTTAATCTGGTAGATTTATATATAATTTCCTCATCCCATATGGTATAAAAACATAACTAAAAAATGTAATTTGTTTTTGGAACTAAACTATCTTTCAAAGACCATTCGTACAATACAACATGTAACTTCTAAAAATATGCATATAATATAATGGTATGTTCCCCCCTAATAAGACCCAATTAGGTCCAAACTGCTCTTAAACTGCCAACAAACCATTCCGCCCGCCATGTATAGCAGGAGTTATTGGCTTGGGATTTTCCCAAACCGCTACATTACAAATTCGAACTGAACCGCCCGCCCATTAATCATCAAACTGCCCATCTGTGCATCCCTATCAAAAGTTCCTGGGATCTTTTCTCTTTACAACTTTTTTTTTCCTCCATGTGTTCCGGGGCTTGAATCCGAACCAAACAAATAGGGGTCAAAGACGACATCTGCTCTGCGCACTACACATGCGAATCCATTCCTCTTCATTCACCTTTCTGCATTTGATTGTGTTCTGTTTCTGTTTTTCCAACTAATGTGTTACTAAGAAGTGCCCTTTAGGCTGAGAACAACGCATCTTTACCGTGTTTTAAACACAACGGCGAGACCCGCGAGATCAAAGAGAGAGCAATGCTCTAGCCGCGCTCCCTTCTTCGCCTCACATAATGAAGTTCAGGTTGAGGAGTGTCACTCTAAGTTTGGTTAAAAGAGTAGCACTTGTACTTATTAATAAAGAGGAGTATCAGTATCACACAAAACTGTATATACATATATATATTTATTTATGTAACTCCTAAATTGGAGGCAAAAAGAAGAAGAAAATTTATGTCTGACATGTTCGGACAAAATACCAGAATCCATTCCATGGCATGCGAAGGAAGGTGCTTCAATATACTAATTTCACTAAGAATTAATGGAAAATAACAATAGTAGTAGTACTTGATATTATTTGCTTCTCTTCTCCATGAAGAAACACAGTTGAGACGGAAACAAAATCCTTTTTCACACAGGCACTCGGATTATATCAAGAGTCCATTGTCATGAAATGTAAAATACTGCTAACATATACATACGAGCGTAGCGATTTCATCGCTGCAACATTCAAGCTGCGGGATTTAACGCTGTTGCATGGGGAAGAGAAACGCCGGGAGTATTCCTATGCACCAAGAAGAAGAACGCAACAGAACAGGACAGGACACAGCATAAGAGAACAAATGACCTCCTTTTTCTGCTGAACTCGAACACCCGCTCTCACGTGTAACGGACACCTGCAGACCGACAAAAGCTGTGAAGACGAATGTGAACAGCATCGTAACGACGAGTAGTGCAATGAAACAGATTTCTGTTAGTGAAGTTGGATTGCGTGTCTCGGCTTCTTCTCCAACCCGCAAACAGCAATAATATGGAGTTCAAGACTAACAATATAGAGTAGTATTCTAATGTGTTTATATATATATATATATATATATTTTTTTTTTGCTTCAATATGATGACACCTTTCTCCTTTGAATTATGCTTCAGCTTGATTTTCTTACCTTGTTTTGAGGTCTTTCAGTGATGAAACTCTATCCTACGGTTTAATTCTTCTCCGACGACGTCCTCGAGGAAAAACAGAAATCGAAGCATCTCTTCAGAGAAGTGATCATGCGGGGAAAGAACTCTTTCTTCTTTGGAATCAAACTGGCTGTCAGCTCCACGTCGTCTTCAAACGAGGGAGCAGAAGAATTGAGACCCTGTTTGCGCTGTAACACAGGAGAGAAAGAGGGTAAGCTTTTCTTTTCTTTTCTTTTCTTTTTTTAAATTTTTAATACTACTATTTGCTTTTTATATTTGATTTTTCCCCTCATAGACAGGAAAACAATAATTGAGAGCAATAAATTGGTAGGTGTTTTTCCTGATTCTTTTGATCAAAAGTTTACTACAAAGCAAAATCCTTGTTCCTACTGCAAGGATATACGCCTACTCGATGCAAGGCTCCTTCGTGCGTCTAGTATCAGCCAGTGCTTATCATGGTTTGAGCTTTTCTTTGCCTTCAGTTTCTCTGACAAAGAAAAACTGATGGCGTCATGTTCCTCCAAGGAAATACCTAATTCCTTAAAAAAGCGGGCCCTTCATTTGGCTTTCGTTGCAGGAATTTTTTTGGCGATAGGATAAGAAAAACTGATAGGCCTTATTGGATGTGATGATAGGCTAGAAGATGATTTTCAAAACGATTTTTTGGCGGTATGTTGATTTTGATAGTTGCTGGCCACACGAGGTATAGCTTCAAGCACTGTTGGAAAGACGGTCAAATGTTTTGTTTGAATTTGATTTTTTCGGACGAGGAAACGATGGTATTCTTTCAGGATATGACTTGGTGTGTTCATATGCTTGCTAAGAATTTTAAATTTTCCAACTATAATGGAGGATTATCTAGGAAGTACATAAAAAAAAATAAAAACTACAGGAGAATATCTTGTAACAATGCAAGTGATAGAAAGTGGAAACGAGCATGCTTCCACTCACCGATGGATTTTCAACATCAGTGATGTTATCGCCACGTGGTTCGCCTCCGTCACTGTCCGGAGTATCAGCCATGTCATTTCCTTTTATCTTCAGGCGACAAAGGACATGGGAACTCTACACAGTTTGTAGAATAATAGGTAAACTAATGGTCAGCAAGCACATAAGGGGAAAAAAAATAGTAAATAAGAAAAAAAAAGAAATGAACATTGGAGCGAACTATTTCTGTGATGCATAAAATCAAATCATTCATCATAGAAGCAAGAGAAGAATATGAATAACTAAACTGCATTAGATTCAATGAAATATTACCGTTATGACTACGAGTCGAAAGGAAACTTATCCATAATTTTCAATTCCAAGAAAATGTATATATATACATACGTATATGTGTTAAACGGAGATGAAAATACTCTCAGCATTCTTTGTAAAACAAGAGAGAGAGAAGATGGTGCATTATTGAAAAATTTTCGGCATAGATTCTTCAAAAACTTTTCAAATTTGACAATTTAGTCCCCAAATTTTTTTTTCCTTAACAATCGACGATCTAAACTAATAATATTTGGCACTAACAATCCTTTTTACACAAACACATTAAAATTTGAATCGTTTTTTTACACTTGACCTGCACACAATGGCCAAGAAAGACATTGCTGGTTATTTTTATTGTAAATTCGTTTGAAAACTTTAACCTAACTCTATTATAACTCAATTTTGAACCTAAACTTTAAAAGGAACTTACATTTAAATTAAGTAAACATGATTAGCAATGACTTTCTTGGGCTAGATCATCCAAATTTTAATAAATTTGAGCAAAAAGGAACGGGTTGATTGCTAGGAAGAAATAAGTATGGACCAAATTGACAAATTTGAAAATTTTCAGGGGTGTTCTTACAAAAAAGCCTATTGAAATCTACGAGTGAAATAGACATTAAACAAAAACAAAAACAAAAACAAACAAAAAACAAGAACAAAAACAAAAAAACAAAAAGAAAAAGAAAAACCTTCCTGTATCAATTAAAAAATAACTACAGAACCTGGTCAAGGAAGTTATGATCAGAGTCAACAAAGTATTCATGCATGACCCAATCAGTCCTTTCGACACGACCGGAGCCTGCGGAACGGAGGTGGAACACTAGAGTCCTCTTCTTTCCGATGCAAGCTTTGGTGACTTGATCCTTTATCACCCGCTCCTTGCCCGTGATCTTCCAGAACCCTGTTTTTGTCGTCCTTTGCACCCGCTTACTGTTCGTGTTCTGGTAATCTCTCCGGCAGAAGAAAAACCACATCCGGTCCCTCGACTTGATCTTCGATTTCTCTTTATACAACAACCAAAAAAAAAAAAACAAAAACAAAAAGACAAAAAACCTGGTTTCAAGAAACTGAAAGTAACATATCACAACATAAAAAGAAGAAGAAGAAGAAAAAAAAAAAAAAAAAGGAGTGAAACGTACCAGGCAATTCCCAGGGGTCAAACTTGTAGAAATCGACTTCGGCGATGGCGGCATCGACGTCGGGATTTGTTCCTAGAACATCGGGATTTGTTCCTAGAAGCTTGGGCTTCAAGTAATAGGTGATGAGCTCCTCATCGGTGGGATGGAATCTGAACGCCAACGGCAGTCCCGGTGGCAAGGCCATTTTATCCAATTTTCTTTTTTTTTTTTTCTGGGTAGTAGTGATGATTTGTGATGAAGAAACAGAAATGGAAGCAGAAACAGAGAGTAAAAACAGAGCAAGTCTGAGAGTACTTCCTTTCTTTTTTCTTTTTTTTTCAAAGAAGAGAGAAGTGTACGAGGGCGGAAGTGTGGTCGAGTGGGGAATTCATTGAGTCCAGATTTTTGCATCAAAGTGGTCCGTACGGGTTCACATGTGTTAGTGTTTGTTCCCTTCATGACGAAGCTGTTCGCGGTCGTCACAGAATCTGCCACGTGGATCAGAATGCCACATTAGTGGAGACCACGTGATTAAACCCTGTTTTATGGAAGACCTTCCTGACGAAGTTGCTTGTGAACGTCACAGAATCTGCCACGTGAGTGGAGCCCACGTGTCAAACCCTGTTTAATGGAAGATTGGAGTTGGATGGAATTGGATGGAAATCAGAAGGGACGAGGACAACCGCGTGGAAACGAGTAAATGATTGTGCATATCATCCTCGTTATCAATTCAATTGAAATCTTATAGTGTATTTGCACCTACTATAACCAATCCACTTTTCATATCATTAATTAACTTATTTATTATTAATTAATATAATCTTAATATTTATTTAGGTTTGATTTCAAAAATATTGAATTTTTTTATACAGATCATACTTATACTTAAAGAGTTTAATAAACTAAAATTTTAATTAAAAATTAAAATTTCTAAATAATACATATTACATTCAAATTCTTATTGAGATAATATTTAAAAAACTATGACGTTATACGAGTTAAAATGAAAGACCTTAAAGTCTTTGAGTACTTCTAATAGTTTATTAGTATCGAAATATTGAAAACATAGTTTTAAAAATAATCGATACAGAATAATTTAAGAAGCCTACATGTGGTAAATTCGTGGTGGTATCTCACTCCCTTCTTTCATCACCTCCGCACTGCTTCGCCAATCCAAAAAACATCTAAATGACAGACTGCTTACCCGTGTTACCTACAGCACGAACATACACATATAAGCTTTCATTCAGCAAGCACAAACTATATTTCATAAAATATTTTCATAGATCATATCATTATATGTCACAACATGAATATTCAAAATACTTGTGATATATGTGTTCAATTATACTTTATTTTATATATATATATATATATATATATTCTACTTAAGGATCCCTATGTCATACTTATATGTGCGTAACCAATAGAGAGTTGGGACAGCGACCATCAACAACCTTCAAGGTCATAACTTATAACTTTCATTCTTATCATATCCTCTCACTAATTAGAGGTTGGTACGACACTAAATCCTATCTTCTGTTAGCCTCATTCTTATTAATCAAGGCAATGTGTAGATTTACATATTACTATGCATCTATTATTATGGCATAAATATCTGTGAAGCATATTAGTGCAAGAGAACATGCCAAATGTTTAATCAATGCAAAATATATAACTTGTAACGTCCCGACCTACATAGGGCCGTTACCGTGCTTACATACCAAATTTTATAGCGACCCACCTTACGTGGTCGCTACTTTATACTTAACATACTTAAACATACTCTCGTATTTCGTAAAAATACGGAAATAATTAATTTTTTTTACCATACAAATTTAAATTTCCTTTTAACTCAAACTTAAAACTCAACTTAATCTCATACTTATATATATGTACTTAACTAAGTACTGAGTTTTAAAACCATTTGAAAACTTGGATAAATCATACTAATTATCATAGTAGTAAACACTGTCCCAATACTAAGTACCGGTGCCATCAAAATAGTATAACATATCACAACATATTTTTTCAAAACAAGTGGCAGTGTCTAAACCAAATTTCACAGTTCTCAGCACCATCTCTCCACAGTCTTGCATCAAGCATTGCCGGTAGGTTTCTTATCTACTACATGAACATAAGTTATGAGCTTATGCTTACTAAGTATAACTTTCTATTCTGCAAAAACATTTTTAGTAAAAGAATGCATGAATTGATAATGTATGAACCAATTATGCTTCCTTATGAATCGATTATGCTTCCATTGTAAACTTATTTATGAACTTATTATCTTGCTTAACATGTGGGCTCTTTTTGTATGTACCAATTGTGCGCAATCTACAGAAAGTTAGGGTTTGCAAGGTCCCTAACAATTCTGAGAATCATATACATAACCATTCATGCATCAACAGAAGATTTGAGAATTTTCTTAAACATACATAATGCCCCACGCATCAACGTGAGGTTAGTACGACACTTTACTTGTCTTGGTTTAATCTTAATCTTATCATGTGATTTATTATTAGTGAGCATGCTTACATGATGCCACAATAATAAATCATAAATCATATGCATCACATACATTAACACATGATGCTTTGAAAAACATGCAAAGTAGTAAAAACATTTAAATCAATGTATGAGTTTTTGAAAAACATGCAAAGCAACAAAATATATTTTGCTCATATTGTAGACGGAGTTGTACTTACTAGTCGTTCTACACTCTTCATCTATCGTTCCATTAAGGCACAACAACAGGTCATATTCTTGTTTCAAACATGGCATAAGATAAAAGTCATTCTATCTTACTATAAACTATAATATACTAGATCGGTATCCAATCTGATTACCTTTGGTAATCATAGATACAAATTCTATCACCAGTATCTTATCCGATTACCATTGATACCTTGACATAGTAAACCGGCATTTAATCCGGTTACCATTGGTAATCACGGATACAAGCCCTAACATAACAAATCGTATCCCATCTGAATACCATGGATAACCATAAACATAAAGCTCACATAGTAAATCGGTATCCCATTTGGTTACTGTAAGTAACTTTGGGTACAAGACCCAAACTAATAACTTGGGTATTCTATCCGATTATTATCCGTCATTAAACTGTTACTATTTAAGAAATGTTAGACCTTCTCTCATTTTCTAAAAAAAATACCTTGTTTTCATAATTTCAAGTATTATTTTGATTTAATACTTGAAATTACCTTTTAAAACCACTTTTAAAATCTTTTTAAAACTGTTTTCTTTGTAAAACCGTAATTTCTTTTTAATCAGAATTATAAAATTATAAAACTTTGAAAATTACTTTTGAAAACAGCCTTCTAATTTGATTGAAGGTGCATGTGCAGAAATTTCATGTACTATGCACAGTTTTAAAAATCATGGGCAGGAATTTTCTGTACCCTGCATAGTTTTGAAAATCTAGTTTTATCTATAAATCGATTTAGAATTCGAAAAAGTTTTCTTAATGAAAGTTGTAGATCTATGCGAAGACGACACCTGCTCTGCGCTCTACACATGTGAATCCATTCCTCTTCATTCACCTATCTGCATTTGATTGTGTTCTGTTTCTGTTTTTCCAACTAATGTGTTACGAAGGAGTGCCTTTTAGGCCGAGAACAGCGCATCTTTACCGTGTTTTAAACACAACGGCGAGACCCGCGAGATCAAAGAGAGAGCAATGCTCTAGCCGCGCTCCCTTCTTCGCCTCACATAATGAAGTTCAGGTTGAGGAGTGTCACTCTAAGTTTGGTTAAAAGAGTAGCACTTGTACTTATTAATAAAGAGGAGTATCAGTATCACACAAAACTGTATATACATATATATATTTATTTATGTAACTCCTAAATTGGAGGCAAAAGGAAGAAGAAAATTTATGTCTGACATATTCGGACAAAATACCAAAATCCAATCCATGGCATGCGAAGGAAGGTGCTAGAATCTACTAATTTCACTTAGAATTGATGGAAAATAACAATAGTAGTAGTGATACTTGATATTATATGCCTCTATCTTCCATGAAGAAACACGGTTGAAACGGAAACAAAATCCTTTTTCACACATGCACTCGGATTATATCAAGACTTCGTTGTCATGAAATGTAAAATATTGCTAACATATACATACGAGCGTAGCGATTTCATCGCTGCAATATTCCAGCTGCGGGATTTAACGCTGTTGCATGGGGAAGAGAAACGCCGGGAGCATTCCTATGCAACAAGAAGAAGAACGCAACAGGACAGGACAGGACACAGCATAAGAGAACAAATGACCTCCTTTTTCTGCTGAACTCTAGCACCCGCTCTCACGTGTAACGGACACCAGCAGACCGACAAAAGCTGTGAAGACGAATGTGAACAGCATCGTAACGAGGAGTAGTGCAATGAAACAGATTTCTGTTAGTTAAGTTGGATTGCGTGTCCCGGCTTCTTCTCCAACCCGCAAACAGCAATAATATGCGGTTCAAGACTCCCAATATAGAGTAGTATTCTAATGTGTTCACACACACACACACATATATATATTTTGGCTTCAATATGATGACACCTTTTCTCTTTTGAATTATGCTTCGGCTTGATTTTCTTACCTTGTTTGAGGTCTTTCGGTGGATGAAACTCTATTCCACGGTTGAATTCTTCTCTGACGACGTCCTTGAGTTAAAAAAAGAAATCGAAGCTGTAGTTTGGAAGACTAAAAACTGTATTCTTCTTATCTGATATCAGAAAGATTACATCAATAAATAGAGACTTCATTCTTTTGATATCCTAACCTTGATATCCTAACTAACTAAACAGAGAGAAATTAGGAAAAAAAAACAACCTAACTAGTCCAAGATATCACTCGGAATATTATTGGACAGAAAAATAATAACCACTAGATACTTCCAACAGAAGCATCTCTTCAGAGAAGTGATCATGCGGGGAAAGAACTGTTTCTTCTTTGGAATCAAATTGGATTTCAGCTCCAACTGTCTTTTCTTTGTAATCAAATTGGATTTCGGGTCCAAGTAGTCTTCAAACGAGATAGCAGAAGAATTGAGACCCTGTTTGCCCTGTAACACAGGTGAGAAACAGGGTAAGCTTTTCTTTTTCTTTTTTCTTTTTTCTTTTTT